>APFE030158975.1:0-35625 GCA_000404065.3 Pinus taeda
CACCACCCATTGGAATGGAAAGCATTGGGATATTCAATACATATTCTCCCATGGATAGCTTGATATTATGGCACTTTCCTAAGCAAGTTATGGTTCCTCCACTTGCAACTATCACTTGACACTCTGGTGCTAGATATAGGAAGCAATTCAATTCCTTGGCTATCTTACAATGAATAAAATTATTGGTACTGCCCGAATCAATCAACACTATTACCTTTTTCTTCTTGATATGCCCTTCTATCTTGATAGTTCGAGGAGTGGTAATTCCAACCAATGCATTACAAGATATGGTCGGATTAATTTCTTCCTTCTCTAGGGTTTGTTCCTGGTGTATATCCTCTTATTTTGACATTTCTTGTTCCTTTTCTTCCTCCTCTTCACAATTTATGTAAAATAATTTCTTCTCAGCACACTTATGACCTTTAGTGTATTTGCTATCACAATTGTAACAACGCCCTTTTCTCTTTTTTCTTCCAATTGTTGTGGTGTTAACCTTGTAGGTTGTTGATGGCTAGGGGCAACAACACTTCCATCTTTATGATTGAGTGGTAGGCTTCCTTGTTGTCATAATTTTGCTTTCCATTTTTCTTGCTAACCTGAACGCCTTCTCCAATGAATCAGGTTCCCAACGGCGGACCTCATGTTGTATGTTATCTTTTAAAGTCCCTATGAACACATCAATCTTATTCTCCTATGGAATATATTTTACCCTTATATTCAATTTTTGGAAGTCCTCAATGTGCTCTATCATTGAACCCTTTTGTTTGAGATTTATCAATTGGCTAAAAAAAGTGTTGCTTTTTGTATTCTCATAATGTGCTATCATTTCATTCGTAAAAATAGCCCAAGTGATAATTTGTTTATGAGAGAAAAGCCATCGATACCATACAAACTGATTTGGTTCCAAATATAAAGTTGCAATGCATACTTTTTGTGTGTTTTGGACATTATGGAGATTGAAAAACTACTCCATATGTAGTATCCATGTTGCAGGATCCTTACCATCAAACTTCCTCATATCGATCTGTGGAACATGGTGGTTCTTCGATCCAACATTATACTCTATGAAATCATGATTAACATTTATTTTGTTCTCATCATGAGTTTCCTTTACTACTCTTTCACCATTAGTAAGCATTTCTTGTAGAATTTTTGTCAAATCTTCCATCTTAGCTTCCACGCCTTTCTTTAAATCATCCATCTTAGCTTCCACGTCATTCATCTCAGCTTCTACGTCTTTCTTTAAACCATCCATCTTAGCTTCTACGTCTTTCTTTAAATCATCCATCTTAGCTTCCACACCACACATCTTAGTTTCTACGCCTTTCTTTAAACCATCCATCTTAACTTCTGTCACTTTTTGTGTGAGTGAAATTTGTTGCACTTGTTCTTGTAATTTTAATATATCATGTTGCATTTCTTCCATTTCTTCATGATTCATGCTAGAGCTTTCAGGTTGCTTACTAGGTGTTTCCATTTTCTTTCTTCAAGGCATCAATTACTGATAATAATGCGTCACTATGCCCTTTGAATTCCTTCAAACTATTTTTTCAAACCAAACTTATGCAAAAATTAAAAACAAAAACTGCACACCTTTTTTCACTTTGTAGGAGCTCGATATTGAACGACTGTAACTTTGTAATTTCGGATCTCCAAGGTCTGAAATTGCGACCTGCAATATCCTTCTGTGCCCTCTTTCTAATGCCACCAGTCTGAATGAAATTGGATTCTCCAAGAAAGAGTTATGCCCCACCTCCCAATATGACCTACTTATATACTTGTTCAGTAGAGAAAACTTGTACGAAGTGCCACGTGTAACTGTTTCGACCTTCGGACCTAAAAACAATACACAGAAAAGTACAATCCGTCCTCTTTCTATAGCTTCTTATGAAATTTCAATCTGATGCTTAGAGAAAAAGTTATAACGATTTTCCCAAGGTCACCTGTTTAGAATGTAATTCGGGAGTCTGCAAAAACCCTAACTTCCTCAGATTATATCTCCGAAAATATAGTGAGACGAGATCTGAAATTCAGACCTGAGCTTTAGCAAGATTTTGGCTCAAATGGGTTTTAATTTCAGAGTCTGAAACTTCGTAGAAAAAAATTATAGCGAAACTTTCGCGATGACATGTTTGAGATGAACTTATGGAGCTTGCAAAAACCCTAACTTCCTCAGATCATAGCTCCACAAATATAGCGAGAAAATATCTGAAATTCAGACTTGAGGTTCATAACGATTTCTTCTCTGGTTTTTTTTTAGCTTTTGAAACTTTGTAGCGAAAATGCCACGATGACCTGTTTGAAGCAGCAAAACCCTAGAATCCAAAGCTTTGATACCAAATGTTATGAACTAGCTCACAAAAATATAGAAAAGAGAGATAAACACTTTAAAATTTAGCCTCTTTGAAGGGGCAACCTCCTTTACATTACACAAATGAACAATTCTTGGATGATACAAATGACAAAACCACCTTTTTATATAAAGGAGTCTAAGGGGTCATAATATAACCAAAGCCGACTTAACAATAATAATATAAGGGCACAAAAATAACAATAGTGGGCTTCTATGAGGCACAATAATAACAATATGGGGACAATAGGGGCACAACAATAACAATAAGGAATACAATGACAATAGTAATGCGGAAATCACTAGTATTATAGGGACCTAATAGATTGACCTCTAAGTCAAGGGTAGTAAATGTATATTTAAAAAAGCACAAGATAAAAATGAGATGAGTTCCTAAGTTCACTTAGGAATACAGCCGATTGGCCCTCCTTTTCTCTTCCTTTCTAGTGGAATCATAACTTGTCACATGCTCTCCATAGAAATCTTGGATAATTATATATTATACTCAAAAGTTAATATTTACATTGCTTGAATACATCATGGCAAATCTACCACTATGTCATATAAGTATATTTACCACAATTACATGTTTATCCATTCACTAGTTGAGCCTTGGTCTTGAGCTCCATACTAAGAATCCATATGAACTTATTTACATCATTTACACATTGCTTTATATCTTTAAGCTCATATGGCTTGACTCCCTCCATTATAGGCACTACTTACAAATTATGATCTGATACATCCAAGAGGTTTAAACTAGAACATTACACCCATGGGAAATCCTTTCTCCCTAGTGTAAACAAGGGTTGACTATCTATAGCATTCCTAGAATGGAAAACCTTGGCTTGGTGATTAGCAGAGACACAAGGAATGTAGATCTTTGGTTTGCCTGTTGTCTGTGTTCACTAACCATAAAACTTTTGTGAAATTTCATTGGTATTTTTGCAGGTAATCACTAGCATAGTAACACATGGATGGGTAATAAATTTCCTTCCAAACTGGAAGAAGCTTCAATAACCAAAAATGCATTTGATTTACTCCAAAGGTGCATATGATCACACAACTTCCCAAGAACACCATGTATCTCTTCTCTTTTCTTCCCCTCTTATGCTCATTTGCAACCATTTAATGGATTTTAGCATTATATTTCATGTCCTTATTTACATAACAAAATGCACCATGACAATTTTTATCTGTATGGTGATTATTCAATGTTTCAAAATGCAACATGCTAAAATCCAAACATAATGTATGTGTTTACCCATGTCATAATCATATATACATATATGTTCAACAACAATCAAGGGTCAAAATTGGGATAATAGAACCTTTCGTAAACAAACCTATAATGCAAACACCCATGTAGATTTCGGTACCTTTATCAATTGGTATAGAAACCACACACACACATATTAGTTGACACACCAACAAAAAAACTGCACTCTAAAGCAAATTAGATTGATCCACACAAAGAGAAGCAGATGCCCATTTGTTGCAAGTTGTAGTTGCAAATGCCGATGATAGTTTGTATTTGCAATTTCAAAGGAGAAATACAAAAATTATGCAAGAATGACAATTTTTGGCTCATTGGGGTTTTCATACAAATTCAAATTGTAGAATGAATTCCCCTTAAACTGAGGTGAATCAAATTGTATGGAATCAATTTGATTTGTTCAATTATATGTTGACAGAATCAAATCCAAGATGAGGGGTGAATTCCTAGCCAAATTTCATGTGGACAAGCCGGATTCAGTGTAATGAATAAAATCTATAAATAATATAAATATAATGTAAAAGATAATGATCATAAATAATAGTTAGTTAAGCTAGTAATTAGGTTGAAGAGGCGTGTCTAATAGGACATAACTCTTAATGAAGAAACAATTTCCTGATATATAAGCAAGCCTCTCGTTCTTATTTGTAAATCATTCTTATTCTTATTCATATATTTAATATAATATTTATATCCTCAATGGATAACTTCATATTTCAAGTCTTCTGGAGTAATCAATTTTTAGAAGGAACTGTGTTTACTTCATTTGGTATCAGAGTAGTTCGGTCCTCTTGGTTGCTTAACCGGTGCACAGAGCTCATTCTCCGATCCAAGTCTTTGATCGTCAAATCAATCATCCTTGTTGTTGTCATACTTGAAGCGTTTCGCTGCATATTGGGAGTTTCTCCGTTTTTCTAGGCTTTTGGCCAAAAAAAAAGAAAAAAAGAAAAAAAAGAATAAGAATATAATTCAATTAAAAAAAAAGTAAAAGAAAAAAACAAAATGAATACGTATTACTTTTTACGTGGAGAAGCCCGTGGTTTTAAAAACAATCCATGGTATTTTAAAAGTTAAAGAAAAACAGGGATACAAAAGCTCTTTGTGAAAGGTAAATATTACTTTTTATAGGAGGTTTTAAAAACAACTCATGGTAATAGCCCATGGTATTTTAAAGCTCTTACGTGAAAGGTAAATATTACTTTTTAGAGGAGGTTTTAAAAATAACCCATGGTAATAGCCCATGGTATTTTAACATCGCGACCGTGTCATATGAAAAGACGTGACCTTTATATTTATTAAATGGGGTGACATTAGAAATTTATCAAGGAAGTAATTAAGTATATAAAAAAAAGGGACCAAATTATTATTAAAAAAAAGAAAAAAAAGTGAAACTATTATTATTATAAGATAATAAAGTTATTTTGAAAAAGGGGTCTTAATATAAAGAAATACATACATATATAGAGGGCAACAATATAAATGAGTATTTTTTTAATAAAAGGGTATTCAAGTTTTTAACAATCCACATTAAAGGAGAATATTTGAAAAGGATATATAAAAAATAAAGGAATTACTAAAAAATAAAAATAAAAAAATCTCAAGTTCATCTTAACAAAGTAAAAATGGAGTCAACCGTTGACGATAAAGAAATTAAATATGTTGATACATTATTTCAAATCAAAGGATCGCTCGCAGGAAGGGACATCATAATCTCTATCTGTCCTGCTGAAAGAAGTAATTATGTTAGTCCTAAATGTGCTAACCAATTGGTGATTCCTGAATCAAATATAGTTGAAACAAATATTTTTGGCAAACAATACGATATAAGCAATTTACACCTAAATATTGGAGATTATACTTTTACCTCAAAATTCACCGTGAAAACCTTACATTTTGACGATAGTGACGTTGACAGTAACATTATTTTGAGGTTACCTTGGATGGAAACTCTACGTTCCTTTATTCTAAATACAAAGAAGTTTTTAACATTTTCTTACCAGAAGAAGAAAATAACGCTCCAAGATTTTACACTAAAACCAAATTCAGTAACACCAGAAGATATGTCAGACATTTCAAAAGTAATGTCTCAAGAAGGTAAAAAGGTATTACAAAATATGCAAAAAGAAATTGACAAAATCAATGTTGACAAAAATGAAGAAGTTTCTCAATTTAAAAACCATAGCGAAAAATTACTGTCGCAAATTAAGAAACTTAAGAAGGATAAGAAGTCATTAGAAAACAAGGTACAACAACTTATCGAGAAAGAAGCATCAAATGTAGGAATTCAAGTTGATGACAAAACAACAAATACCGATCGAGTGAATATGACAACTCAAGAAGACAAGTCAGTTAAAGAAACAACACACTTAGATGTTGAAGTTCAGACAATGAACATCCCAAGTGAATGTTCCATAACCATCTCAACAACATTTTTGCCAGAAGAAAATATAAAAATTGGCACATGCCCAGTAAGGAGAAATCAAACCAAAAAAGTTTCATATCGGCATCCGAATCATGAGAACAGATGAATCAACCATGCTATATATTTGAACCAGTCAGAACCAAGACAACAAATTAATGTTTCAAAGAATAATGATGTAACATCAATTCCGTCTTATGCTGACACGTCGTTACAAAATTTTAGTGATCAAAATGCTATATAGAAGATTAATCTGGGATGGTCTGATCCCTTCTCAGTGCGACAATTTTGTTTGTCACTAAGAAGATCATATCAGCGTGTATCGACGAAGATGACTATTCCGAGAAAGAAAGACTTTCAAAGCCGAAATCAAGCCTTTTTTCATCGACAAGCTTTGAAGACAAAGCTTTTTGAGGAAGGAGGCAATGTAACGAATAAAATATATAAATAATATAAATATAATGTAAAAGATAATAATCATAAATAATAGTTAGTTAAGCTAGTAATTAGGTTGAAGACGAATGTCTAATAGGACATGACTCTTCATGAAGAGACACTTGCCTGATATATAAGCAAGCCTCTCATTCTTATTTGTAAATCATTCTTATTCTTATTCATATATTTAATATAATATTTATATCCTCAATGGATAACTTCATATTCCAAGTCTTCTCGAGTAATTAATTTGTAGAAGGAACTTTGTTTGCTTCATTTAGCATAATTCTACTATTATGGAATATATATACTATGAATACAATTAAGAGCTTTTGTTTGTGCATGATTTTCTTGAATTTAGTGCCTCCCCTTACCGTACAAAGAGTGGGCTGTTGTTATCCACTTTTTGGATGAAATTGGCAATATTTAAATGGTACATTCTGCATTTTTTTTGTGGGAAGAAAGTTGTACTTAAATTCATACTCAATCACTGGCATACCGGGTGTGAATAATATTTGTTCACAATAAGAAGCTAACTTAATGTAAAATTGTATATTACATTACAATATTGTAACAATAAAATCTGTGTTGTACAAAACACCATGAGAAAAGACAGTCATATACGGCCACAGTGGAGGAACTAAAGTCTCAAACATATAAGACTTGATACAACTATGGTAAAATTTAGGGCCTACGCTTCAAAAGTATATGATTACATTTAAGTCCAAGTTCACTAATTTTGCATCGAAATTAGTGGCATCCTAATCACCTGGTTTGAAATTGGTGAGATAATGTTCAGGATAAATTCGTCAGTGTTAAAACTTAAAAAGTCCCATAAAAATTCACTATTAAGTTCGAAAAGAAGTAATAGACAATTTTTTATATAATTCCATATTCCAAAAAAAACAAATACAATTTGTTTAATTTCAAATCTGTTAAAAACAGTCAAAATCTGCAAAATATTTGACCTAGGTTTTCCTAATTGACTTTTGTTCTTAAAATTTCAATTAATATTTGAAAATTTGCCAAAATTTAGAAATTCAATTTGGGCTATCGGTTTTCTTTCACATTCAGTGAATTTCAAATGTTTTGGAAGAACTTCATCAAATGCAGTTACTTAGGTGGCAACCACAATACAAAAGATTTTAGCATTGCAATTATAGTCACACAAAGCATCCAACCTGCAACAACACCACCATCCAATGGCCACTTTCATCATGGCACTTGTATCAAACAACCAAAGATGTGGCAACCTCATCCAGGAGTTAAGTCACTCCCTCTCTTCCTTGAACGAAGTACAGGTTGTCAGTGTTCAGAGTGCACCAGCTTTTATTGTATATGAAAAAGCAAACCCGTCTTATTGACTGTTTCCAAAAAAATTGACTTTGTTTCTATAGCTAAACAACACCATAGTAAGCTTGAAACATTATACTTTAGACATATATGTAGTCTAACTGTACAAACCTGCCAATAAAAGGGCAATACCAATCTTAAGGTTGAATGTAATGCATGGCCAGCTTGAATCATCTCACTGCCCACAAGTTCTTCATACTAAACATTTAAATTCATAACTTACCAGATTGCCAACTGAATCAGTGCTGTAACATTAGAGGAGGCATCATAAACAACCGATATCATTAAATGAACAATCCCTAGAATCATGGTGATTGGAGTTGAGAAATCTAGGGGCCGCTAAATCAGGTGATTTCTCTTCTTTGATAACTGCTTGTGTTGTGTTTTTACTTAAACTTGATTTGCTTCTTCTTTCACTGATTATAATTAGTGTTCTTTACCATCAAACAACTACCAAACAATAAAGAACAATGGGAGAAGAGTACACAAGATATAGGCTATCGATCCCCAACAATAGTTTCTGCAACTTCAACCTAGCAACAACTTCCACAATTTCGACCTTAATGCAGTGTCACAACTTCGACCTTGATGCAGCTTCACAACTTCAATGCAGCTTCAAAATTTTGTCCTGCCCAACAACTTTAGAAACCCTAACACAATAGAGAGAGGGGTCCAAAACTTCGATCTTGCTTTTCTTCTTCTTATCCTTGATTTTCGTCCTTTTTCCAGCTTCTTTCTTGAGGAGATCGAACTTGCTTGTTGTGTCCAAATGAGGTCGAGTTCCTTCTTATATATAGGCTTTCTAAGGGTACGAATTGCCTCCATGAGGCCGACTTGATCTTCCATGTAGGCTGATTTGTTGCAGCTCGTTTGACAAGGCCTTGGAGGGGTCTTTTATGACCCAAATAAATTTCTTTACAATATGTAACATGCCCAGAAGGGTCTTCCATATATGACAATGACTCTTATGACTTGTTGACTCAAATACATGCCCTAGAAGCACTCAATGGGTGTTTGACCTATAAATCAAATAACCTTGAGCATGAAACCCATGCATCAAGAATAACATTAATAAATTTCTTTTCTCTTTTCATTAAATACATAAAAAACATGATTACATGTCATTATATAGACCGGACCTAGTTACATATTTCAACACTTGGTTCCATGTTCTTATTCTCTAGCTAAACTCCTCAACTCTGAGCTTGAAACAATTTATTTTGGACATGTAAAATGATACTGATTCCAAGCTATAGCATGGTGCTGTAACATTAGAGGACGCATCATAAACAACCAATATTACTACATGAACAGTCCCTCAAAGCATGGCGCTTGGTTCAATGTTTTTATTCCACAGCTAAACTCTGAGTTTGAAACATTTTACTCCGGACATATATCTAATCTGTAAGAAACTGTTGATGCAAGGACCTTCATGCTGACCTCAATGATGTCTATATGTAATGCATGGCTCATTTCCATCGTCTTCTTACTCCATTACGCACCACAAAACAAGAACCTCTTACACTGGTTGCAGCGAAGTTCCAACATCGTTGATGGGCACGTACAGTTATTTTGTCAATCCAAAGCCTGCACCTTTACTGAGGTAGGAGATTCCAATGATCCATTTCTTAATAAGCTTCATAATCCAGATGGGCAGGTATGGAAGAATGCCATAAAATTCAATACCAAATCAAAGGCATAATACAATAACATCATCTGAGGCTTGAGCCAATCGTCCATGGAGCTCTGTAGAAAGACCAATTACAATGCAAATTACAGCACGGTGCATATGAATACTTTGTGTGGGTAAACTCAAGTAGAAATAAAAAATTATGCCTTGCCAGTGCAATAGGTTGCTGGTTCTTGGTAATTTCTTCACCCATGGTCATCAATTTTTCCCTTTTGTAGGTTAATCTCATGATAAAAGTTAAGGATTCTCTCTCTTATGCACTTAGAGTCATATGCTTGTGTGCCATGCGAATGCACCTTGTGTCTTGTATTACAGAACTGTCAGAAATTTTGATGGTCCAAACACCATGTCAGAGCTGAAATCATTCCAAACAATATCCATGCACAAACTCCAGGGCATTGAATATGCACAATATTGGAGTTATGCAATCTAATTTTGCACAGTATAATTAGCATCACCAGAAATCCCCACAGGAACATAATCCATCCTTGAACTGGTGAAAATGATCAGCATCTCTCATAATAATGTCTTTCCTACTATCCCAGCAATGATCGCAGTGGCAGTATGACAATCACAACATACAGGAAGGTTTTTTTCTGATCCAGAGAGGGGTTCCAGGGCTAGTGATGATAAGCCTAAGGGCAAGAGACAACTTCCCACTATGAATGCCCACAGTAACGTGTTTCAACTTTCTTCTCAACATCCACGTCATGCAGCACAACATTTGTGCTAGGTAAATACCCTGCCTCCTTCATCTGCTCTATCAAGATGTCCAGCATTGCACAAGTTTTCTCTGATTGAGGGTGTACTATCTCCCACAAAGAATGTATGGATCATGTTATTTATCTCAATCAAGCTGCATCCTGGAATCTTTTTCAATCCCCTTTCTTTCATTGCTTTTCTCACCTTTGTTACATCATCCCACCTGCCAGCATCAGCATATATGTTTGAAAGTAGCATATAACATTCAACATTGGCAGAATCTATGGCAAAAAGCTGCTCTGCAGTGCGCTCTCCTATCTCAATATTGCGGTGAACTCTGCAAGCACCAAGCAAGGACAACCACACACCAATGTTAGGTTCTACAGGCATCTTCTTAATAAAGTCTTCTGCCTCATCCAGATTCCCAGCACGCCCAAGTAGATCAACCATGCAAGCAAAGTGGTCCAGCCAAGGCATAACACCATGTTCCCGGATCATGCAATCAAAGTATTTTCGGCCCTCATCCACCAGGCCTGCATGACTGCATGCAGACAGAACAGAAAGAAAGGCTATATGGTCTGGCTTCACATCTGTCTGCTGCATTTGAGCAAAAACAGCAACGGCATGCTCACCATGCCCATGCATTCCGTATCCCGATATCATTGCACTCCAAGAGACTACATTTTTGGTACCCATTTTATCAAATAGCTGACATGCAATCTCTAGACTCCCACATTTGGCATACATATTAATGAGCGCAGACCCCACAGAAACATCTGATTCCAACCCACTTTTAATCACATATCCATGAATCTTCTTGCCCTGTTGCAGAGCTGCTAAAGATGCACATGCCTGGAGTACATCACCAATGGTGACCGCGTCAGGTGACACATCTGCCAGCTGCATTTGATGAAAAAGTATCAAGACCTCAAAAACAAGCCCACTCTGGGCATACGCACAAATAATCGAACTCCAGGAGACCACATCTCTTTCAGACATTTCTTCAAATAATTGGCACGCAACTTCAAAACTTCCGCACTTTGCATACATTGCCAGGAGGGAATTCCCCACAAAGACATCAGACTCAAATCCAATTTTGACAACCTGGGCTTGGATTTTCTGCCCTTCTCTTAAAGTCGACAAGTCGACACACGCCTGAAAAACAGAGGGAAAAGTGAAATTATCTGGCTGTACACACACCCCATACATTTGATAATATAGTGAGATGGCATCCTCGTAAAGACCACTTGCCACATAGCCTTTAATCATCACATTCCATAAGAAAACATTTCTAATCCTGATGTTGTCAAACAATTTACGCGCATCCTCCATGCTACTACACATGGCATACATAATCACAAGCTTGGGGTAAATGTTCTGATCAAGTCCAATCTTAATCATGTGGGAATGGATCCACTTACCTTGATGCAGAAACTCCGAGTGCGCACACGCTGGTAGCACGCTAACCATGACAACAGGATCAGGCCTCACTCCTTCCAGCATCATCTGATGAAACAGCCTCAAGGCTTCATACGCATCTTCACCAGCATAAGCAGTAATCAAGGCACCCCACGAAATGACATCTCGTTCAGGCATTTGGTCAAACAGTTGACGTGCAAACTCCGAATTCCCACATTTGGCATACATTGTAACCATTGAATTACCCACAAATGTATCTGATTCAAAACCACTTTTGACCACATGGGTATGAATCTTCTTCCCCTCTAGAAACACAGATAGCTCGGCACATGCCTTGAATACAAAGGGAAATGTAAAATTGTCCGGCCGTATGCCTGCACAATGCATTCGGCAATAGAGTCTGAGAGCTTCCTCGTACAGACAATTTAAGACGTAGCTTTTGATCATCACATTCCATAAGAACAAATCTGGTTTATGCATTTTATCAAACAATAGGCGTGCGTTCTTTATACTGCTGCAAACGGCATACCTACTTACAAGCTTGGTTTCAAGATTGATATTCTGGCTGAATCCATGTCTGAGCATATGAGCATGGACTTCATTCAATGCTCTTATGTCTTTGCATGCCTGCAACAGAGAAGTATACGAATTGCATTCGTGTAGAATAGCTCGTTGGTTCACCTCTTGTTTTAATAGACGAAAACCATCTCTTAACATATAACGATGTGCTTCCTTCGCCACTCTCATGTTTTCATATTGTCTAAGAGAAGAAGCAACATCGTGTTACTTCACAAAGTTGGTCTCTGCGGGAATTGATCTGAAAACTCTGCAGACTGGGATAGGCAACAGCCGTACATGAAACCGATAATTTGTTCATGGCCGTTTCATTTTTGATGTTCAAATTTTCCAAATCGATTGGCTTGAAACTCTAGCTTATTCTGCAAATATCATTTATTTTTGGTGTTTCCCGACGTTTTGAATTTTTTTCTAGGAGTAGTTTACCGTGTCTGAGGGATTGCCCGGACGCTTAAAATCTGGGTAATTTTTTTTTGAAAATAGTGTAGACGTCATGTTTGAATCGTGTTTTTGATGGTGGAAATGGTTTCAGCGCCATCAAAAATGTCTGGTGGAAATGGTTTCAGCGCCATCAAAAATGTCTAGTAGACACCTAAAATTTTGAGGTTGAATAACTATAACTTTGATTTACAAAAATCTTTGTCAGATTTTCTCTAAATATGACCAGAATTTCCATATCTTTACTACATTTTTTATCTTAATTTAGTTGATTTTTATTTTTTATTTTTGAATGGTTTTTAATCATAGATATAGATTCAATATTTTGAAAAATTTTGGAGACATTAAAATTATGGACTTGTAATTTTTATTGATTTTTATTTTTATTTTTTAATGATTTTTAATTATAGATATAGATTCGATATTTTGAAAAAAATTGAAGACATTCAAATTATGGATAGTCATAAATTAAATTTGTATTTTTTTATTTTTTAATGGTTTTTAATCATAGATATATATTCGATATTTTGAAAATTTTTGGAGACATTCAAATTATGGATAGTCATAAATCTAAATTGTATTTCAAGAAATCTTTGCAGAATGAGCAACTCGCTTAATATTGGTGTATGTATGTTTTTGCAACTTGTAATTATGTTGAATGTTTTCTTATGGATTTTTACTGTGTGTAGATTTACAATGTGTATGTATGTTTTTAGAGCCTGTAATTATGGTGAATGTCTTCTTATGGATTTCTACTGTGTAGATTTACAATTTGTATGTTTGTTTTCACAACCTGTAATTATGGTGAATGTCTTCTTATGGATTTCCATTGTGTAGATTTACAATGTGTATGTATGTTTTTACAGCCTGTATTATGGTGAATGTCTTCTTATGGATTTCTACTGTGTGTAGATTTACAATTGTCCAAAGTTTTGGGTGGACTCACCACTCATCACCAAGGACATAAAATGTCATTTTATGGATTTTTATTGTGTGTAGATTTACAGTTGTCTATTTTGAAATATATTTTTTTATTTTTTAAAAGATAAAAATGTAATTTGATAAAATCAAGGGTTTCCATATTTTATTTCAATTCAAAACTTGTATAGTGCGTTTGTGACCTCCATTCTACTATGTCATGGCTTTACATATTCTCAACATTACATAAATTAAATGGATGATAAACTATATGACACATAAATAGTTTATGGCTATGACTTTATTAAACATTTAATTTACATAGTTGTGTTAGTATTTGTAGAAATTCCCTGTAGATTCAAACTGTCGATTGTAATATGCTAAAACAATTGATTTGAATATACTCTACTCATCAGCGGAAACAATAAACGATCGACGAAATTACGAATCATATAAGAGAAAGAATTCAATCACACATAACACAATAATTTTATGGGGAAAGCCACAACTAAAAACCCCTGCTATCTGTGTATTGCATTAATCAGAAAATATAAGAAGATTACAATGCTTTGTTCAAGCCCGAGCAATCTCTGCACTATCTCTAACTATCTCACTACCAACCTGTGCACAAGCTTCTCTTGGCACACCTTTCTCTCACAAACTCCACACACAAACTTGTGCTTCCTATTGCTTGGTCTCACCAACTCCCGCTCACCAAAACAACGATTAAACTTGTGCCTTCATTCCTCCTTTTAAAGGCAATTCGAATGGCTAAAATTAGTGATTTTTCTAATTAAGGAATGATTTATTTTAGGCCTTTTTCTGACTGCATGCACCATTTGTTTAATTTAGATGATTTTACAACTCATAGTACATTGTCCCTGAACTCCAATCTCAATTGGGTCTTTCTCCGATGTGACATGCATGAGTTAATTATGAGTTAATCTTCAGTTTATTGGTTGAGCAGTGCCGGTTACACCCCAATATTGTAGGTTACACCCCACTACTAGATCTCCCACTAATTCCTCCATTAGTTGGAACTAGTTTAACTGAATTTAACCCCATTAAATTGAATTAAGTAATTACAGCTCAAAATAGACTCAACTAGTGCTCCTAATTGTAGAAGACAATCTACATGACTCTAGTTAGACCCTCAACTTGAATAAACTGAGCCAACTAAGTCAAACTAACTTAGTTAACTATTACAAGTTGTCATAAGATGTGGAGTTACAATTTATTCCCAATTTAATTCAAGGATAAATTAAATTAGGATTTTTCTTGATGCTATTTTAAACATTTCTTATTGATATTTTCAACACTCCCTACAACAAGAAAGGAATTCAACTTTATCACGATCTGGTACCTTTGGAATGTTTTGCAAGCAACTCTAGTCACTATCGTTGTTGCTATTGTAACATCTGCAGCCAAAAATCAGTCAAACAAAATAAATTGAATCAATTGTGTCTGCAATTGTCTACTAGGAAAACTGTGTTGCTTCTGACTCTGCTACCGAGCCTCCTGCTCTGCTGTCAATATTGCTCTGTTGTCAATACTGCTCAACACTCCTCATTATCTGTCTGACACTGATCATCCTGCTATTAAATACTTTAGGCCCTCGTAGCAAGGTAATGATCCATGATACAAAAAACACCTCAATGGATCCTACCCAATTTCTGAAACTCTTGGACTAAGGTTTCATATCGCCCCACCTCACACCTGGAGGTATGGCCACATGTGCTCCTTCTGCCCACTTGGCTCGTAATTTCTCCCTACTGGAGGTATCTACTTGAGTGGATGTCTCCACTCGGTCTCCTCTATGCTTCTCCAATTCTGGTTTCTCCACAACTTGTTGAGGTTGCTTCTGAGGCTGCACCTGAGGCTGCATGTTGACAAGTAATTCATGCTCCCTCTCAACCACCAAGTCTCTAACCTTTTCCTTTCTCCTCAAGGCTTTTCATGCATCTTGTACATCAAGTGAATACAGGTTCTTGACTCGCACATCGATATGTTTCACTTGTCCCGCGATGATGTGTCTAAGGAAAACCTTTCCTTTTCTAAATAGCACATCATAGCCATGGTCTTCCAATACTGCGACGGAAACAAGATTCTTCTCTAGTCCTGGAACATACATCACATTTGTGAGTCTAAGAGGGGAGCCAAACTCCCTCTAAAAAGTAATTTTACTGATGTCGGTTGCGCTATACCTCTCATCATCTCCAAACTCTATGTTTTGTTTGAGGTCTTTCGCACTGAAGAGATCTCTATTCCCCATCATATGGAACGAGGCGTCGCTGTTGAGATACCACATGCTTCCCATTACAGTACTTGCCATGCATGAAATGAGAGTGAAATCAAGTTCGAATTGTGAAGCTAGAGCTTCACCTGCCGCTGCTACTGCAGGCTCCTTGCTTATTTTCTTCAGTGGGCATTTCATGGCATAGTCCCTGATCTGAAAATGGAGGAGGAGGTCAATTTCCTCTTCCTAAAAACAAGGATCATTCTCCGACGCTTTGCAAGGAAAATGGGTCTTAACACAAAACATGTTTTCCAAAAGGTCTTTTCAAGTTATGAGTTAGTTTTCACTTGTAAACTTAAGCATAAGCAACACAACATCACAAAAATCATACATGCATTCATGAAGAGTAGAACAAAGGATTTGGTGACAGAGTTCACCCCTCCTGGGATACATCTTCGGGCCTGCCAACATAGCTAGACCGCTCCATATATTTAGTGGAAAAGGAGTACATAAAATTTTGCTGATAAAACATGTGGCTATTTCCCCTTCAAGGAAATATTCTCTTGTAAATAACTCTCACATAAACATCATGACAACTTACAGTCAGTCATGAAAACATTAGCAACACAAGAGGTCTCCTACAAAGACCCTGTACTCCATCTGAAAATGAGCATACAAGCACTTCAATTCCACATTGAAGGACAATAGAAAACTTTTCTCGACAATACATGGTGAGAAAGTATAGAAGAGATAAACCTTACAAGTAAAAACTGATGCAGTAAAATTCTGCAAGTAAGAAAACCCCTATAAGGCCTTATCCATGCTCAAACACCTTTAAGAACTACTTCAAAACACTAATTGATCCATACACACATGGACTTGAACTTGCAAAAGATTCCTTTATCTGTGCTCAAATAAGAAAATAGAGGTCATCATTAGATCCATAATGTCCAAAAACCCCTAGGCACGCTCTTCTTGAGCTCCTAAAGGCCCAAAACTCACAAATACATGGTTCTACAAGCTCTCCATGTAGTTTTGCGGTTATTTGTCCTACAAATCAAACCAATAGTCTATCTGTCCTACAAATCCGCCTTGTTCCGCCGCAGAAGTGACAAATTCACTTGCCGACGGTGCAATTTGTTGGATATTTAAATTTCCCAATAACCCTTAAAGGTAGAAATTTGGGGCACATGGGCCATGCGGCTGCGGGCTAGGGCCAACTACTCGCTCTCCCCAGATTAGCTTATTAAAATTTGTGTGCGTGGTCAAATTAATCCCACGGGGTCGAGGTTCGGGCCAACGACTTTCCCTAACCGTCGAGCTCCTTTACTCCACGCATCAAGGTCACATGAAAGGCTATATGACTGGAGTTGGCCCCCTTCACTAGCGCCCATATGCAGAGCCCTTGCCACAGTCTTGTGGCACTAAGGTGACCTGGACTTGGAGTTTCTGTCGAGCTCCCTCTTCACTGGCGCCTTCTTGGATATTCCTGTGGTCTCGTGGGAGGTTGTGATCAGGGGTCGGGGCTGGTCCCTAGGCCCAATCCCTTCTGCGCCACGTTCATATGCCGAGGTTGTGACTGGGGGCCAGGGGCTTAGCCCCGACCCCTTCCCCCATATGCGAATTCAATACAACTTAAATATAAATTTAATACTATGGTTAATAAGAACCATCCGTAGAGCATTCAATAGAGATTGACATTGGTAGGCTTAAGGGCAGGGGTTCGATCCCACCTGGGCCTCTAGCCTAAACCATAAAATTTTAGTGTGCTTTGGAGGTGCCACATGGCAGCCCATGATTGGGCCACGTGGCATCATTCCATTGGTCCACACAAAAACAATAAAATTTGACCCCCTGCACGAGCCAGATCTTGACACTTGGCAGCACCTGATTGGTCCGTACCTACACAGTCACCTTGGATGATGTCAGCTATACAAAAGCCTAGTCAGCAAACCTGCTCATTTTTTAGATGTTGGGGCGAATGATCAGAACGAAATGAATTGAGCATGTAGTGTTGGATTGAGGTGAAACAAATGTAGTTGGATTCAAAACGACGAGCACTTCAACTTGACACCAGTTACAAGACTTTCTAGGCACTTTCATTTTTGAGCTAAAATTTGATCACCTGACCACACCTCCCCACTAGGAACTTTTGGACTCCAAAATTTTACTCCCCTATTAAATAAAATGAGGTTGAAACTCAAAATTACACAAAAATTCAATCCAAATGCTATCTTTTCAATTGGTGCCCTTCAAGCTCCAATCAAGGCACTTCACTTATCTTCTTCGTGAAGACCCACTGTCCTGTTAAGAATCGAGCCAAAAATTCTTATCGCTAACGCGGGAAAAAAACATTGATGAGTGGAATCTAAACATTCTCTTTAATCTCATCTTTGCAAGGCTCAAAACAACTTCGTCTTGAAGTTCAACTGTTGAAGAAAAAGTTGACTCCTACTTGGAAATCAGAAGCAATATAAAATTGCTTTACCATCCTCAAACTGAGCTTGTACACAAAAATACACCATTGCAAAAATTCAATGACATAATTGGCTTTGACTACAAAAAATAGTCATCTTGTATAATCTTAAACAAAGCTTCTATTCACAACAAGTTTAATCTTCAATACTTGCATCGGTGAGTACATGACAAACTTGGATGACAACTTGTACATTCCAAAAGTCCTTACACACATGGACTTATAAACGAGCCAATAACATAACATCAATGAAACATACTTGTTGCACATAGTGACTATTATTGTTCACTTTACAAAATTACCCAAACAGGTAAACAACAACAAGTAATTACAAATTTACAAAGCAACTTTACAAACAGTCTACCGAGTCTTTGCCTCTCCCAGCCTTATGGGTTCTCTTTTTGCAACAACTTTTCCTTGAAGGTTGCTTTAGGATTGCTGTGAGTCCTCCTTGCCACCTCTTGCTTCCCTTACATTAGGTTGCACAATCTCTTTTCCCTTCCTGGAATGAAGCTCTGGATGTGATTTCCAACATCGTTCATTTCCATGCCCATGCATCTTGCAATGGGTTAAAAATAACTTTCTCTTGCTTGTCGACAAGCAAGTCCTCTCATGCAAAGGAGAATCATCATGCTTGATGCCTAGAATCTTATCCATCCTTTTAACCATTACCATGCGTTTCTCACAAATAACCACACAATGGTCAAATGCATCACATAAAGTACAAGGATACATATTCCACAAATAGTCAAAATTACCAACATTTGGAAAATACCCATGAGTTTTATGCCTCTCCCTTGGGCTGCAACTTTGACGAAGTGGGGTGGACAATGACATGCAAGGTCCCTTCAACCATTCATCTCGCTTAAGAGACAAATGAACATTGTCACCACCATCTTGGTGTGACATATCATCCTCAGATGATTGTTGTTCCTAAAACCGTTTAGAGCATTCTCCAAACTCCCTTAGACCATATCCCAATCCTTGATACTTTGGTCTCTCTTGTACCATGATTGGATTTTTGATCCCTTGGTCATTGATGTCATGGCCTCCTCCTTCATAACCCATTCTAGAAAGAAGCTTCATACCAATGCCTTTGGTATGTTGCTCAAATGCTGCGAAAGAGGTGTTATGAACATAAACAAAAGGAATTGTACTTGAAATACTTATTACCTCCTTGAACTTTTCGTTCATCTTTTCAACTTCTAATGATAACAACGACATTTCAGATGATTCTAGGCACCAACTTTTACCAACTAGCATATGGTGCGAATCTTGGAGATGCTTGCAAAATGCACATGCATCATTTTCCTCATATGGTCCATAACTACTATGTGAACCATGCCCACATATTGGTTTCATTTTGTAGGTGTCTTTAGCTCTCAGAGGAGTGGAACTTTCAACAACTTGTTCCTCAAGCACATGCTACAACTAAAGGTGCATATGCCTCTTCTCATTTTCAACCATTTCTAGCATTCTTTTCAACTCAATGTTCTCCATACGAAGAGCCAAATTCATCTCCTCTAGCTCCCAGAGACTCTTCTTGCCCATTCTTGCAACTTGATCAGATGAGGCTCTGATACCAATTGATCTGAAAATGGTGGAGGTCAATTTCCTCTTCCTAAAAACAAGGATCGTTCTTTGACGCTTTACAAGGAAAAATGGGTCTTAACACAAAAGAGGTTTACCAAAAGGTCTCTTCAAGTTATGAGTTAGTTTTCACATGTAAACTTAAGCATAAGCAACACAACATCACATAACTCACAAAGGCATTCATGAAGAGTAGAAAAAAGGATTTGGTGATGGAGTTCACCCCTCTTGGGCTACATCTCCATGCCTGCCAACATAGCTAGACCGCTCCATATATTCAATGGAAAAGGAGTACATAAAAGTTTGTTGATAAAACATGTGGCTATTTCCCCTTCAAGGAAATATTATGTTGCAAAAAACTCTCACATAAACATCATGAATACCTATAGTCAGTCATGAAAACATCAACAACACAAGGTGTCTCCTACAAACACCCTATACTCCATCTGAAAATGAGCATACATGAACATACAAGCACTTCAATTCCACATTGAAGGACAAATAGAAAACTTTCATCAACAAGACATAGGGAGAAAGGTAGAGAAGAGATGAACCCTGCTAGTAACAACTTCTACAATAAAATTATGAAGGTAAGAAAGCCCCTACAAGGCCTTCTCCATGCTCAAACACCTTCAAGAACTACTCCAAAACATTGATTGATCCATACACCCATGGACTTGAACTTGTAAAATGTTCCTTTAGATGTGCTCAAATAAGCAAATAAAGGTCACCATTGGATCTAGAATTTCAAAAAACCCCTAGGTAGACTCTTCTTGAGCTCCAAAAGGCCATAAAATCACAAAGATATTGCTCTACAAGCTCTCCTTGTAGTTTTGTTGTTATCCGTCTTAAAAATCAGACCAACAGTCTAACTATCTTACAAATCTGCCCTATTTTCCTTTGCAGAGGTGATAAATTTGCCCACTAAAGGTGTAATTTGTTGGATACTTAAATTGCTCAATAACCCTTAAAGGCGAAAACTTTGGCCACATTGGCCATTCGGCCAGGGGCTAGGTCCAATGACCCTCCCCTACCAGCGTAGCCTCTTAAAATACGAGCGCGTGGTCACATTAATCCCATGTGGTTGAGGGCCAGGCCAACAGCCCGCCCTAACCGTTGGGCTCCTTTAATCCATGCGTTGGGGTCATGTGAAAGGCCATATGACCTGAGGGTGGTCCCCTTCACTAACACCCATTTGTTGAGCCCTTGCCAGAGTCATGTGACGCTCAGGTGACCTGGACCTAGAGCTTCCGCCGAGCTCCCTCTCCGCTAGCATCTTTTCGGATATGCCTATGGTCTCGTGGGAAGTTCTGACCAGGGGACGGGGACGGTCCCCATGCCCCATCCCTTCTGTGCCATGCTGAGGTTGCGAACGGGGGCCAGGGGCTTATCCCCAACCCCTCCCCCCATATGTGGATTCAATAAAAATTTAATATAAATTTAATACTATGGTTAATAAGAACCATCTGTAGAGAAGTCAATAGAGCTTGGCGTTGGTAGGATTGATATAGGGGGTTCGATCTCGCCCATGCCTCCGACCTAAACCATAAAATTTTAGTGCGCTCTGGAGGTTCCACGTGGCAGCCCATGATTGGGCCACTTGGTACCATTCCAGTGGTCCACACAAACCAAATCAAATGTGACCACCTGCATGAGTCAGAGCTTGATACTTGACATCACCCAATTGGTATGTACCTTCACAGTCACCCTCGATGATGTTAGCTATATGAAATCTTAGTCAGCATACTTGCTCATTTTTTAGGTGTTGGTCTAAATGATCAGAAAGCAATAACTTGAGCATACAGTGTCTAATTGAGGTGAAACGAACCTCGTTGGATCCAGAACAATGAACAATTCAACTTGATGTTGGTTTAAGACTTTCTGAACACTTTCAGTTTTGAGCTAAAATTTGATCACCTAATCACACCTCCCCACTAGGAACTCTTGCTCTTCAAAAGTTTACTTCTCCTAGTAAATAAAATGAGGTTGAAACTCAAAATTACCCAAAAATTCATTACATATGCATCTTTCAATTGGTGCCCTTCAAGATCTAATCAAAGCACTTCACCTATCTTCTTCGTGAAGATGTACTGCCCTGTTAAGAATCGAGCCAAAAATTCTTATCACTGATGCAGGAACAAAAACACTAATGATTGGAATATGGAAATTCTCTTTAATCTCATCTTTGCATGGATAAAAAAAACTTCGTCTTGAAGTTCAACCGTTGAAGACAAATTGGACTCCATCTTGGAAATCAGAAGCAATATAAACTTGCTTTACCATCATCAAACTGAGCTTGTACAAAAAAGTACACTGCTGCAAAAATTCAATGACATAATTAGATTTGCCTACAAAAACATAGTCATCTTTTACAATCTTAAACAATGATTTTATTCACAACAAATTTCATCTTGAATACTTGCATCAATGAGTACATGACAAACTTGGATGACAACTTGTACATTCCAAAAGTCCTTACACATATGGATTTATAAACAAGCCAATAACATAACATCAGTGAAACATACTTGTTGCACATAGCGACTATTATTGTTCACTTTAAAAAATTACCCCAACAGGTAAACAACAATAAGTAATTACAAATTTACAAAGCAACTTTACAAACAATCTACGGAGTCTTTGCCTCTCCTAGCCTTATGGGTTCTCTTTTTGCATCAAATTTGCCTTGAAGGTTGCTTTAGGATTGTTGTGAGTCCTCTTTGCCACCTCTTACTTCCCTTGCATTAGGTTGCACAATTTGTTTTCCCTTCTTGGAACAAAGCTCTGGATGTAATTTCCAACATCGTTCATTTCCATGCCCATGCACCTTACAATGGGTACAAAAAAACTTTCTCTTGCTTGCCAACAAGGAAGTCCTCTCATGCGAAGAAGATTCATCATGCTTGATGCCTAAGATCTGATCCATCCTTTTAACCATTACCATGCATTGCTCACAGACAACCACTCAATGGTAAAATGCATCACAGAAAGTACAAGGATGCATATTCCACCAAATAATCAAAATTACCAGCATTTGGAAAACACCCATGAGTTTTATGCCTGTCCCTTGGGCTACAACTTTGACGATGTGGGGTGGACGATGAAATTCAAGGTCCCTTCAAGCATTCATCTTGCTTGAGAGACAAATGAACATTGTCACCACCATCTTGGTGTGACATCATCTTTAGATGATTGTTGCGCCTCAAATTGTTTAGAGCATTCTCCAAACTCCCTTTGACCATATCCTAATCCTTGATACTTTGGTCTATCTTGTACCATGATTGGATTGGTGATCCCTTGGCCATTGATGCAGAGGCCTCCTCCTTCATAACCCATTTTAGAAAGCAACTTCATACCAATGCATTTGGTATGTTGCTCAAATGTTGCAAAAGAGGTGTTATGAACATAAACGAAAGGAATTGTACTTGAAATGCTTATTAACTCCTTGAACTTTCCATTCATCTTTTCAGCTTTTGATGATGACGACAACATTGCAGATGACTCTAGCCACCCACTTTTACCAACTGGCATATGCTGAGAATCTTGGATATGCTTGCAAAATGCACATGCATCATTTTCCTCATATGGTCCATAATTACCGTGTGAACCATGCCCACATATTGGTTTCATTTTGGAGGTGCCTTTAGCTGTCAGAGGAGTGGATCTTTCAAAAACTTGTTCCTTAAGCACATGCTGCAATTGAAGTCGCATACCTCTTCTCCTCTTCATCCATTTCTAGCATTCTTCTCAACTCAATGTTCTCCATACAAAGAGCCAAATTCATCTCCTCTATCTCTTGGAGACTCTTCTTGCCCATTCTTACAACTTGGTCAGATGAGGATCTACCAATTGACCTGAAAATGGAGGAGGAGGTTAATTTCCTCTTCCTAAAAACAAGGATCATTTGCCAACGCTTTGCAAGGAAAATTGGGTCTTAACACAAAATAGGTTTTCCAGAAGGTATCTTCAAGTTATGAGTTAGTTTTCACATGTAAAATCAAGCATAAGCAACACAACATCACATAACTCATACAGGCATCCATGAAGAGTAGAACAAAGGATTTGGTGATGGAGTTCACCCCTCCCAGGATACATCTCCAGGCCTGCCAACATAGCCCACTCCATATATTCAAAGGAAAAGGAGTACATAAAAGTTCATTGATAGAAAATGTGGCCATTTCCCCTTCAAGGGAATATTATCTTACAAAGAAATCTCACATAAACATCGTGACAACCTACAAACATTCGTGAAAACATCAACAACACAAGGTGTCTCCTACAAAGAGCCTGTATTCCATCTGAAAATGAGCATACATGAATATAAGCACTTCAATTCCACATTGAAGGACAAATAGAAAACTTTCCTCAACAAGACATAATGCAAAAAGTATAGAAGAGCTAAACCTTGCAAGTAACAATTGTTGTTGTAAACTTCTGAAGGTAATAAAACCCCTAGAAGGCCTTCTCCATGCTCACCTTCAATAACAACTCCAAAACACTGATTGATCCATATACCCATGGACTTGAACTTGCAAAAGGTTCCTTTAGATGTGCTCAAATTAGAAAATAGAGGTCACCAATAGATCTAGAATGTCTAAAAACCCCTAGGTAGACTCTTATTGAGCTCCAAAAGACCAAAAACTCACAAAGATATGACTCTACAAGCTCTCCATGTAGTTTTGTTGTTATCCATCCTACAAATGAGACCAACAATCTAACTATCCTACAAATCCACCCTTTTTCAGTCACAGAGGTAACAAATTTGCCCGTCGAAGGTGCAATTTGTTGGATACTTAAATTTCCCAATAACCCCTGAAGGCGGAAATTTTGGCCACATGGGCCATGTGCCCGGGGGCTTGGGTCAATGACCTGCCTCCACTGACTTAGCCTCTTAAAATTTGGGTGCCTGGTCACATTAATCCCTTGGGGTCGAGGGTCGGGCCAACAACCCGCCCTAACCATTGAGGTTATTTAATCCACGCATCGGGGTCTCGTGAAAGGCCATATGGCCAGGGGATGGTCCCCTTCACTATCGCCCATCTGTCGAACCCTTGCCACTGTCCTGTGGCACCCAGGTGACCTGGTCCTAAAGCTTCTGCCGAGCCCCCTCTCCACTAGCGCCTTCCTAGATATGCCTGTGGTCTCGTGGGAGGTTGTGACTAGGGGCCGGGGATAGTCCCCGGGCCCCATCACTTCTGCACCGTGGTCATATGATGAGGTTGTGACCAGGGGCCAATGTCTTAGCCCCGACCCCTTCCCCCATATGTTGATTCAATAAAACTTAAATATAAGTTTAATACTATGGCTAATAAGAACCATTTGTAGAGTAGTCGGTAGAGCTTGGCGTTGGTAGGATTGAAGTAGGGGGTTCAATCCCATCTGTGCCTTCGACCTAAACCATAAAATTTTAGTGCGATCTAGATGTGCCACATGGCACCATTCCATTGGTCCACACAAAACCAATCAAATTTGACCACCTGCATGAGCCAGAGCTTGACACTTGGAAGTACCTGATTGGTCTGTACTTGCACAGTCACCCTGGGTGATGTCAGCTGTACGAAAGCCTAGTTAGTAGACCTGCTCATTTTTTCGCTGTTGGGCCAAACGATCAGAATGCAATAACTTGAGCATACAATGTCATATCTTGGTGAAATGAACATCCTTGGATTCAAAATGACAAGCACTTCAAATTAACACAAGTTTCAAGACTTTTTGGGCACTTTCATTTTTGAGCTAAAAGTTGGTCACTTGATCAGTGCTCAAACTCGTGACAGTGAAAACACTTGATGTTTGACAAGTCCTTCTTCTTTCCATCCTCCTCGCCTTGGGACTTCTTTCCCTTGGATTTCTTTTCTTGGCTGACTAATTAAAAGTCCTCTTCCACTTCTTTGGATGAGGTCCCATATTTGGTGTTCTGCTGAATCTCTTCTTGTACCAAGCCAGACTACAAATGCTCCCACTTTGGCAGCTTCTACCTCCAATTAAATTCGTCCTGGTAGTTTTCCTAGCTCTTGGGAAGGCCTAAAAGTGCTAGGCTCATTATATCAACTTCAACAAATATAACATTGACACTTCCAAGCTCATCCCAACATTTGGTGAACTTGGTCAAGTACTTCGGGATTGTGTCGCCCTTCTTCATATTGATCTTTCTGAGCTTGTCCTTCAGTGCCAACTTCTTGTTGTCACTGCTATTTTGAAACATGTCTTTCAAGGCTTTCCACATTGCAAATGGAGTTTCTTTATCATGGAGGTTCAAGACAATATGATCTCGAGCTCCTTTTAGGATAATCCTTCTCGCCTTTTCCACACACTTTCTCCACTTCACCAGATCCTAAGCATCAACTAGCTTACTAATATCACTGTCTATAAATTCCTTAAGGCCGTTGTCTTTCAAGACTGCCTCTATCCTGTCCTTCCAAGCAATATAGTTCGAACTACCCTCAAGGGCATATTCAAGTCTCAATCCATAGAATGACATCCTGCTGGCTCTGAAGTATGATACTACAAATTTGATTTCTCCTACAAAAGATACACTCGTATTCTCCTCTGTTGACATTATGATGCATGTGTTGTCCTTGATGGCAACTCGCTTATAACAAAACAAGTATATGGTAACTAGATGACTCCACAGGTCAGTTAAGAGGTGACAGAGTGATGGAATAGAATAACAGAATGATGGGACAAATGTTTACATATCAGAATCAGAAGTATGATATAGGTGAATATTTGAAGATCTATACGCGGGTTCGTCAAGGCCAAGTCGTGAATAAACGCAAGTTTAAAGAAGCAAAGGTGCGTATAATTTCTGCAATATGGTATTCTAAATACCAGGTGTCTTTACCATGGTATTGACCCATAGTATTGAGCCCAACAACGGTTGTTTTGATTCCGTCTAAGAAAACCATTGGCTGGAGTATGGTTTTGATGCATGGCATTGAAAAGGACTAAAATATGTAAGGTGGTGAAGATCAATGTGTGTTGAGCGTTTATGTGATGAAAATCTTATGAATAGTTAGATCTAAATCAAATATGCATGTTAATGGCTTTTGATGCTTTGCTTGATCTAAATTAAGTATGAACCCGAGAGTTTGATGATGGATAAGTTCCAATAGATCTGAAATAATTATGCACCGATGAATATAATGATGGATCTGGATCATGAGACTTGAAATGAGTTTCCATTGTATGATCTGCTCATGGATTGATTAGATATAAGTATTGACACATGTTTTTATCTCTGAATATTATGATCTGGGTCTTTTTGAAGTTCTAAAGAGCTACACAATTATAGGTCAAAATTTGCAGATCTATACGCAGGTTGGTATTTGCGAAGTCACGTATACATGTGGGTTCATTTCTTCAAAGTCACATACATAAAGGAAACTTAAAATTTGCAGATCTATACGCTAGTTGGTCTCGATGAAGTTGCGTATACATGTAGGTTCATTTCTTAAAATTCATGTATATAAAAGAAGGGTTTATGTTCATAAATGACTGATCAACTGATCAGTGTTGCTGTATCTTTGTTGTCTGCCAATGATGTCCTTAGGTTGATCTGGGTTGAGTGATAATGTCCGAAGTAGATCTGATTGAATGATGAACTTGAATTTGGTTACATATTGATTGGTTGAAAATATTATTGATGCTGCTAACTGTATGATGGTTCTTTAAGCTAATAGAATATTTCAGAATAACTTTGGTCAACTCTGTGTCTGATTCAAAATTACAAGTTTTCAGTATATTGAGATCTATACGCAGGTTGCTCTACAGAAAAACGTGTATACACGCGGGTTGCCTTAAGTAAAGTAGCATATACATTTTGATAGATGATTGATCATGATTTACAATAACAGAATATGGTTTCTGTGATGTGCAGTATGATGTTTGATATTTTGGTTACAATGATCTGATTGTTTTAGTTGATTGGTTGAGTTTTGATTAAGTTTTAGTTGATTGGGTTTCAATGATTGGTTGATTCAGTTGTGTCAAAGATTGATGATTGTGTTACAATGATGAGTTACAACTTGATTATTTATATTTGAGCTTAAGTGTTGGTAGTGGGTCCAGTCTGAAAATTTGATGAAAAGTGGCCTACAAGTTATGATGTGTTGTAGTAGGTGGATCCAGTATGAAAATTTATGAAATGTGGTCCCCAGTGTTGAGGGAGTTGGAGCTTCCTTCCAGTGGTAGTTGGTAAATCAAATCAGGGGTTTGGAGCTCCCTTCCAGTAGCAGCTAGAGAATGAGTGAAGGTTGTAGCCTTCTGCAAGTTGGTGCTTGTGTACGGGTACAAGTTTACACCAGTATAAGAGCTAAGAGGTTGGAGCTACCTTCCAGTAGGAGCTGGAAAACAAGCGAAGGTTGTAGCCTTCTGTAGGTTTGTGCCTGTGTACTGGTATGAGTCTACACCAATACAAGACTGTAACAAGATTTTTCTTTATATTAAAAAAATGTCAGAGACGACATCATCAGGTGGTTTGTTTCCCGCATTCAGTTTCCACCTTAAATCTTGGTGTTCATGTGTGTTTCTTATGTGCGATACTTTATTCTATTCTTATTGCACCTACTTATTTCTTATCAAATGCCTGATAAATCTCTTACATTTTGGTTTAAGTTCAATTGATAAATAATTATTTGTTTTACAAGTTTACTAAGTATACACTTGTTTTTTTTACAACAGTTGCATACATACGCAAGTTGGGTTCAGTGAAGTCGCGTATATATTTGAGAAAATACTAAGTTCACGCACCACCCCCCCCCCCCCAACCCCTCCCTCAGTATTTTTCCAACATCCTCTTTTGTAGTGATTTTAGCTCTGATACCATGTAGAAATTTCTACAAATCTAGCTCTGATACCATGTAGAGATTTCTACAAATCTAGCTTTGATACCATGTAGAAAATCCTTGTAGATTCAAATTGCAGCTTGTAATATGCTAAAACAATTGACTTGAATCTACTCTACTCATCAGAGAAAACAATAAACCACTGATGAAATCACGAAGCATATAAGAGAAAGAATTCAATCACACATAACACAATAATTTTCTGGGGAAAGCCACAACTAAAAACCCTTGCTATCTATATAGTGAATTAATAAGAAAATATGAGAAGATTACAATGCTTTTCTCAAGCCCAAGCAACCTTTGCACTATCTCTATCTATCTCACTACCAACCTGTGCACAAGCTTCTCTTGACACACCTTTCTCTCACAAGATCCACGCACAAACTTGTGCTTCCTATTGCTTGGTCTCACCAACTCATGCTCACCAAAACAATGATTAAAATTGTGACTTCATTCCTCTTTTTAAAGGAAATTTGAATTACTAAAATTAGTGATTTTTCTAATTAAGGAATGATTTATTTTAGGCATTCTTCTAACTGCATGCATCATCTGTTTAATTTAGATGATTTTACAACTGATAGTACAATGTTCTTGAACTCCAATCTCAACTGGGTATTTCTCTAATCTGACATGCATGAGTTAATTATGAGTGAATCTTCATTTTACTCGTTGAGCAGTGTTGGTTACACCCCACTACTGCAGGTTACACCCCCTACTGAATCTCTCACTAATTCCTCCATCAGTTGGAACTAGTTTAACTGAGTTTAACTTAATTAGGCTGAATTAAATAATTAAAACTCAAAATAAACTCAATTAGTGCTCCTAATTGTAGGAGACACTCTACATGACTCTAGTTAGACTATCGACTCGAATTAACTGAGCCAACTAAGTCAAACTAACTTAGTTAACTATTACAAGTTGTCATGAGATCTGGAGTTACATTTATTCCCAATTTAATTCAAGGACAAATTAAAGTAGGATTTTTCTTGATGCTATTTTCAATAGTATTATTGTAACTTTAAGCTCAGAATATTTCGAAGTTTTGAATTATCTATTCATTTTTTTTTCTTCCCATTTTCTAGTTGAGTTAGTTATAAATTTGAGGCATATTATGAAAACACTTACCTAGGTTGAGTTACAAAATCAATAATATGAGAGAAAATATTTCAACTAATAAAGTGTTTGAATTATTGATAATAACTTAAACCGATTTAAACACTTGCATATTAAATCAATACAATGGAAGTGGGCTTATGCAAAGTACAATTTTATTGTAATTTTTTTATTAATAAAGAGTTCTCCTTGGTTAGAAGGCTTTAAACTAATTTACTAGTATATTTGGGAATAATAGAGTGACATGCTTATCATTGATCTCTATGGACTTTGAGCCATGTACTTGGGTTTTTTCACTTCCACTAAAGTCATAACCAATTGGCCTCCACTGAGGAGACAATCCTATGGTACTTACATAAAGCTCCAAAATTTGATCAAGATTAAAGATTTGTAAAGGAATGTTGTACTTACATTATATAAAGAAATGATTTTGAAGTATAGTTTCACTAAAAAATGTAAAAATGTTTTGAACTAATATGAAAGCCTTCACAAATACAAATGATATATGTTTATACATATTGAATAATAAAATGTAATATTAGAGGTGGTTCCTTGAACCAGATTGGATTATTATATTGTTTTTCATCTATATTGATGCTTTCATAGTGGAAAAAAAGGAGGAATCAACTCATAGGAACATTTTTACCGAGGGGTCCTAGTTTGGCGAATTGGGGTCTAAAACCTTTGGAAGCAAATTGAGGCATCAAATGACATTTTTTGGGGGTAAAACCTTGTCGCTTTAGCATGACACCCACTAGCACTATTATACACACATATACCTTTCCAATGATGCAAGAATCACCTCAATCAAAGTCCATATGCAAAAGTTATGCCACCTAGAAGTTGACCATCCTATTTTCAACACCATGATTCGAGAGGAAGCCACATCCAACCCCATTGTTTATAGAAAGGGGCTAGCCACATGATCATGATGAAGAATACTATAGAAAAGTAAATATTGTAACTTAAGTTAAGAGTTGAATAAATCAAACTTAACCACTAGTAGGCTATTAGGTGGTGTTATAACTAGGCCGCTAAGAGGAAAAGGGGTTCCATTCTATTCGAGTGCATTTTGTTGCATATATAACCAGAGTAGCTGAAAGTGGATAAGGAGAGAGAAAACATAGAGGGTACTTGCACTGTAGCAACCCACGAGCCACATGTTGCACTTTTTTATACCTATATCCCTTTCCATTTAAAGAAAGAAAGAGTAGATCAACCTCACTTTCCAGTTGGGTTTTCTCTCGAGATGGTTTCTTAGGTCATATCTTGTGTTATTATGGTTGTGAGTGATTGTATTTTTGAATGTTTTTTATTTTATTTATTTTCTATATTACATGCATAAAAACAGTAACTTAATAAATTCAAAAGTCTAAGGAAAATAACTCTCATAGTATAGCTTTTAGATTTTCAGTATAAATTTATCAGATCTATTGTGACAAATAATCCAATGGAATATCTACTAAATTTTACAAATCATGCCTAATGTTTGGTCTTGTGCATAGTAAATAAGCATACTTGCTTTATTGATCCCTATATTTATATTAAATGCATTGACTTAGTCTAATTTGATTATAGGCGCATATACTAGAATGACATATTCAACTTTGAATTTTGAGTTGTGATGATTCACTGTTGTCTCCTAATTAGTTATTGCTTAGGTGGTATGTGTAATCATGATCTCTTGATTTGTTTATTAAGCTAATATCAAGCAACACTAGTGCTAGTGTTGGAATATTGACATTGGAGACGAGGTATAGGTTGTGTGCGAAGAATTTGGTGTAAAAGGAGTAAGTGTTGGCTGTGTGTGACAGTTGAAAGATGACATGTGTTAGAACTTGGTTTTTGTATTGTTGTTATGATGTGTAAAGAGTTGAAAGGGCTTGGCACATACCAAAATTGTGACGATGCACAAATAAATTCTCTCTCAGAGTAGCAATGGTTCCCATTACGCGAATGTTAGAAGTGGAAGTCCCCATCATGTCAAAAATTATCTGTTCGTTGTCAACAATGGTGTGTTGGGTTAGTGAAATTGGATAGGTATTGTAACATCAATTAGAGTTCAAGATCTACCAAGTGAGATGTAAGCACTTGTGCTCACATATATGGATATGTTTTTGTGCACACAACAATGACTAGGGCCAAGTTCAAGCCTTGGGAAATTTTGGTGGAATAAATACCCCCACCAACAACTGTTTAGCCAAAGAAAATTGAGTTGAATGATACTTCTATTTTTGGATCTCCTTGTAATGTTAAATCTTAGCACATTAGCCTCATCATGGTAAGAGTTTTTGGCTCAATTTGAGACATAGTTCTACATCAATGTCCAATAAGGGATCTATTGTAGTTTAGGTGTTATCATTTTCTATACACTTAATGGGGAAGGTCTCACTTGAAGCATTATGCTGAGATATAAAAGGTTGTGTATGGATTTAATTAGGATTACTACTGCAACTATTTCCCCATTCTAAACATTGATATCACATATAGAACATTAAGACATGCATGTTAACATCACACCGCCATCTTTAATTTAAGTACTAACCATGAACCCTTACCATTTAGATTGTATCCCATCTAAGCTTGAACACACATTAACTCATGCAACCATAGAACCACCATTATACAAATTAAACAAACAACAAAAGTAAAATATATTATTTCCATATAAGATAACATCAATAAACAATTGAAATTGAGGCCTCATTCCAGTCACTTACAACACAATCCAGTAAATTATCACAGTACAAGTCTTTACTTCACTAGGTTGCAAAAGAAAGGGGCGTCCAAAATATGAGATGATACTCAACAATCTCTACCTCAACCTTGTCTCTCAACAACCAATTATTGACGTGTTATTGACCAACCCCAAATAAGTTGAGGCCTTTACATTTATGCAATCATTCCCCTTAGGTAGGAGTATAACAATGCCCCTACATTTTGGTCAAAATGATGGGGCCACCATTATAAATTTTGAGAAACTCCATATTTATTGACACTTGGCTGGTTGATGGTTCATCGTCAGGACAAGTTGAATGAGCAGATCTTGCTATGCATTATAAATAGATCGGGCAGAATATCCCATGACCCAATTTTCAGATCAGGTAACGGCTAAAATGATAACAACTAGGTTTGACCAGGAAACGGCTAGCTAGACTATGAAGGGCATAATTATAAATGAGGCCATGGAAGTGATCAACCATCTAACTGATCTTGGTACCGCTTGATTAGTTGAGATCTGCCTCACTTCGACCTTTTTCAGTTTTGAAAGTGAGTTCTTTGAGCAAACTTGTGGAGTTGCCATGGGCTCATCCCTATCCCCTGTTGTTGCTAATCTTTTTATGGAGGATTTTGAATTAACCAAAGGATTAGTGAGCATGCAGCCGACCTCAAACAGAACTAAGTCTTATGCTTTAGCAGAGCATGTGGAGAAAACCAATCACCATGTCTGCATCGAAGAAGCTAGTGTGATTACTAGAGCATCGCAATTCCATCACTGGAAATTTAGGGAAGTCCTTGAGATTGAAAAAAGGCCGAACAATCTCAATAGAGAAGATGGCTGGAAGATTAGTAGTTGCTGGGTGCCGACCCTCTTCTCCTAGTCATTTTCTCCCTTGAGTGTTTTTTTTTTTTTTTTTGTTCGTAAGGATGGTAATTTTTCTAATTCTTGAGTTTTTTTTTTCTCTTTCTTTAAGTATGGTAATTTTTTTCTAATTCTTGAATTCTTTGATATTTATTTAAACTCCTTTACTATCAAATTAAAATTAAAATTTTTATTTATCTATTCTTTTTTGGTATGGAAATTTTTTCTAATTCTTGAATTCTTTGATATTTATTTAAACTCCTTTACTATCAAATTAAAATTAAAATTTTTATTTATCTATTCTTTTTTGGTATGGAAATTTTTTCTAATTCTTGAATTCTCTTACATTTATTTAAACTCCTTTACCATCAAATTAAAAATAGCATTTTTGTTTTTGTTTTTATTTATTTATTTTTTAATACTTGAATTCGCTAATATTTATTTATTTAAACTCTTTGACTATTCCTATTTTTTAAACTATTTTTTACCCTTAATAAACTATTAATTAATATTGTAATTTCTCTAATATTTTGACTATGAATTTGAAACTAATCCTTTTATTTTAATATATATTCATAAAAATATATGTCCTTTTAGCTTATATTTAAAATAGAATTAACTATTTATAGATTATTCTATGTTAACTTATACAACTAACTAATATTTATTAACTATTTGATAACTAATTAATTAATTTATGTATTTACTTAATTTAGATTAAGAATTAAATGTCCCTTTAACTTATATTTGATTAAAAATATAATTAACTAATTTCTATTACTTGAATTATTAACTCGCTTTCTCTAACATATATTTATAATTATGCCCTTCATAGTCTAGCTAGCTGTTTCCTGGTCAAATTTAGCTGTTATCATTTTAGCCGTTACCTGATCTGAAAATTGGGTCATGGGATATTCTGCCCGATCTATTTATAATGCATAGCAAGATTTGCTCATTCAACTTGTCCTGACGATGAACCACATTGGTTGGTTCGAAACACGTCGACTAAAATTTCTCTATGTGATTTTTCGCCAAAGATTCTTCTTAAAATTGATGTGGATCATAGAAGCCTAAATTCATTAAGTATATAAATAACATTAAAAAAAAACAAATGAAACAAACCCATAACACTCTAAGTAAATAATTTGAGTGGTTTTTTTGGTTTTTTGTTTTTTAATGTTTTATTGGTTCAAATACATGAAGGGTGGTGTATGGATCATATAAAACTACCACACATAAAAAGCAATGAAACCGCATATAAATAACTACTAGGATGGATACATTTTGGTGAATAAGTATATATGATAAAATATTAAGTGCATGTGATCCAATAAAGCTAAACAACGTGTTATTTGAGTAAACATTGTTATGACAAGCCTAGATCCATCTTAACACCGGATCTATCAAGCGCCGAGAGGGATCAAACCTCTTGAGGTGTAAACCTATTTTTTGAGTGCAAAACTTGAGGCGCGGAGAGAGATCAAATCTCTCAAGTGTAGGTTTTAACCTCGTACAGAAATTACCTGCATACGAATTCTAAAACACAGAAAATAAATAATGTAAGAGCATAACACATAAAACACATATACACAAAGATTTTCCCCTTGATCCCAAAACCGGCACTACGAGATTGATTTTTCATTATGTTCCTTTCAATGTTACAACACATATTTATACATGTCGAAGCATCCAATACCATGGACCGAAAACCATCGCGTCCAAAACCATGGACTGAAAACCATCGTGTCCACACTGAAAACCATCGCGTCCAAAACCATGTGCGAAAAATCATGCACAAAAACATATGTAGGTCTGCGCAACCTAATATAGGGTCCAAAAACAGATTTTTCCGGGGTGCTGCCCCGAACCCCATAGAGAGGGGTTACCTGCACCCCTCAAACCCCCTGTGACCCCCCGCTATGCAATCGACACAATGAAGGGGGGGGCTCCGCCTCACCTCTAACCCCCCGGTTAACCAAGTGGGTTAGTTGTGGAAAGAATATAATACAACCCAACATTCTCCCACTTGTTGTTTTCTTTCCACAAGGGGCCACAAGAGAGCTTAGTCATTTATCCAGTCTTGCAATGCCCATTGTTTCTCTACACCAAGAGAACTTCTCAGAGCTCACAGATTTTGTCATTGCATCTGCAGTATTCTTCAAAGTGTCCACCTTTACCAACAACACCTTTTTGTCTTCTATCATATCC
>APFE030158982.1:0-69188 GCA_000404065.3 Pinus taeda
AAGTATTCTTCTCCCCGAGGTGACCTTTTCCTAGATGGACCACATACATCAATATGGACAAGCTCAAGTGGCCTACTAGCTGATCCTTCCTTCTCAGGGAAGTTAGTTCTGGTTTTCTTACCAAACTGACATGACTTGCATATTGTACTGTCTAGAATTCTGATGTCTGGAAGACCACGAACTGCCTGGTATTTGCATGCTTTCCTTATTTGTGAGAAGCTTAGGTGTCCCAATCTCCGGTGCCATAGCCAGTGTTCATCATTCTCGCTTAGATAGCATTCATGTTGACCTTCTTTGAATATGTATAAATTATTTGGAGTTCTTATGCCTTTGATCACTGTTTTTCCTGTATCTAGATCATGAACACTACATCCATTTGATCGAAATATTACCTCAGTTCCTTGATCGCACATCTGACTAACACTCAATAGATTATGTTTTAAGCCATCAACATAAAACATATTTCTAGCTTTGACTTTTTTTTTCAACTGAACAGAACCTTTACCTTTTATGAGTGCAGGGGTGTCATTTCCAAATGAGACCTTCTTCTCTTTCTCTAAGGTACTATATGGCTGAAGCTTCTCCTTATCACCCGTCATATTTTTCAAACATCCACTGTCGATGTATCATTGATTTTCTTGTCCTTCTGCATATAAGGCTATCCCACATCTTTCTAGTTGTGGTTCCTTCATTCTCCTTGTTCTAGCACTTGAGGCTTGTTTCTTCTTAGTTGTCTGCCGAAACCTGCTCCTGCATTCAGAATCTTCATGACCGAAGTTGTTACAAATGGAACATTCTATTTAATTTTCAAGAGCAAAAAACTTATTGTAGGTCCTTTTCATGATTCCAGTCATATTTCTTTATTTTTGAGCTTCTCTAGTCATGATTGTCTTATAGGAAACACATTGAGCTGCTTTGTGACCAAAGTTATGATAGGAGACACATTGGCCATTGAGGAAACTCCTTCGATTATCAAATATACCATCCAAGTGATTGTAGTTTCTATTGACATCCATTCTTGAGGCAAATTGAGAAGGTTTTACCTGTGGCTGGTTGTAGTTTCTGTTCATCCTTAAAGTAGATTGCCCCTGATTTACCTGGTAGTCTTTGTTCACTCTTGAGGTAAATTGTCCCTGATTTACATGGTGATCTCTATTGGGCCTTTACTCACTTCTTCTTGCCGCATCAAGATAACTTTTGGAGGTGGATGGTTTCTGCGCTTGAGTTGCGTCTTCATTATATCCCAGACCTATCTTGATTAGAGGAGAACGCTGCACTTTGATAATCTCATCTAATGTTTCAGATCCTTTAAAAAATATAAGATTAAGAGCTTTAGTTTTCTCAATCTCTTTTCTAAGTCCCACCATTTTCACACTCTAACTTTTCATGATGTTTTTCACTTTCAGCCACTTCAAATTGCAGAGTATCAATAATCATATTTTTCTCTTCTAAGCAAATTTTGAGTTTAGAAATCTCTTCATAAAGACCTTCTTCATCTATAGCATCCATGAAATCATCATCTTCAAAAGCCATTAAAAGTCTATAATTATTATTTTGTTCGTCTTCATCACTATTTGAAAATCGATCACTGTCTTCATGAGTGTAATAGCTTTTCTTATTTACATTATGTTTCGTGTTCCAACTAATAGGTTCCTTACCTTTGTCAAGCTTATCTTTATGAGGACACTTGGCAGCATAGTGGTTGACTCTTGCGCAAGAAAAGCATTTGAAAGGTAACTTACCTTTGAATCTTCCAGCACCTTGTTGAAGGTTCTTGACAAAATTTGATTCTTCCTCTTCTTCTGACATATGTCCTGACTCATAGTAATCTTCTCTGCCTGAAGCCTTGAATGCAACTTCTCTTATGTTTGATGGTCCTCATTTCCTCATTTCGTAAGCAGTTAGAATTCTGTGTAACTGCGACATGGTAATTTTCTATATATTCTCCTTTTCTTCTATTGCAGACACCTTTCATTCAAACTTAGGGGACAAAGATCTTATAACCTTTTCAACCACAACAGCATCTTTTATTTCTTCACCCAAGTTTTTCATATAATTAACAATCTCATCTATACGTAGGAAATAGTTAGCCACACTTTCATCATTGTACATTCCGAGATTTTCATACTGAATTCTGAGGGTTTGAAGTTTTACTCATTTTACCTGTTCATCTCCTTCATAGCTCAGAACGATCTTGTCCCATATTTCTTTTGCGGTTTTGTACTGCATCACCTTGACAAATTCTGATTGCAATAGACATCCTAATAGAGTATTGACAGCCTTTGCATTTGTTTGAAACTGCTTCTTTTCAGCCGGATCTATAGGAGTTGTTGAAGGAAAAGGTACCCTATATCTATGATATCCCAGACCTTCTGTTACAAGAGATTGAGATAGGTTGTGACTCTTACCTTCCAAATAGGGACAAAGTTGGTCCCATCAAAAATTGGTGGCCTGATCGTGCTTCTTCTCTGTAGTTGCTATAATGATAGATCTTCCTTTCAACGATCAAGCTTTTCTGAAGACCAGCTCTGTACCAATGTTGGAATATCGAGAGGGGGGTGAATCAGTATTATCTGGTCAATTATTTTCTTTTTCAAAGTCAGAACATATACACTACTTCAGTTAGATGAACCCGCGTATATACGCGACTACAGATAAGGAAACTCGCGTATACTATGCAGATTTATAATTTACTTTATTCTACATATGTTAATCATTAATTTATGCAACAGAAAAACAGAGGAGAAGACAACCACTCACAAGAACACAAGATATAAGGTGGAAACCCAATGTTCTCGTTGTTCTTCTAATTTAATTATTTCCATTTTTCTTAATTGTAAGGAGGAAGTAGATACTTCATCGATGTATTGTACTAAAGACAAGGAGGGGATCATTAAGTGAGTTGGAAGAACCCCTTCCTTCCCATAAACTAAATTAAAGGGAGAAGTGTCGATTGAAGCTTTCTTCATTATTCTATCTCCCCATAAAGCATTTACCAACGTTTTGTGCCAATTCTTTTGGTTCTGGTCAATTGTTCTTTTAATAATCCTGATTAGGTTTTTATTTGTTGACTCAGCTAATCCATTTCCTTGCAGATAGTAGTTGGCCGAATATTTCAGTTTCAACCCTCTTTAAGTGCAAACTCAGTCATTGCATTCCCAAAAAAGTACGAGGCATTATCAAACATCAAAGCCGTCGGCAATCCAAACCTAGTGATTATAAATTGATCTATGAATTCAATGATGTTTTCAGAATTAGCTGTCTTGAGAGGAACTGCTTCTACCCATTTAGTAAAATAATCTGTTGTCGTGAGGATGTATCTATGCTGCTTAGAAGAGTGAGGAACGATCTCACCTATTATGTCCAAGCCCCACTGACTGAATGGTTACCCGATGTTTACCGGTTGTAGTGGCATGGACGGCTTCTTTTGTCTCCCTGCAGTAGTTTCGCAGACTTGGCATTTCCTCACGTAAATGTGTGAGTCTTTGAACAGTGTGGGCCAATAATATCCTACACATAAGATCTTATGTGCAGTAGCATCTCCAGCATAGTGTCCGCCTGCGGGTCCATCGTGGAGTTCCTGCAAAACCTTCTCAGCTTCAGTTTTCTCAAGACACCTAAGAAGCAGAGAATCATAATTCCTTTTAAACAGAACATCATTTATGAGCTGATATTGTTTAGCTTTCAATCTCAGAGCTCTTTTCTTTGTGTGATCCAGGTGTGCTGGAGCATACCCGTTCTTAAGATAATAAATGGTGTCAGCATATAATGATTTTGTATCGTGTAGGCTTACCTCATACGTTTGTACCTCTTAAGATGAATTTTCAGGAATTTGCGATGCTCCAGCCAACATTTTGCAGAAGCCTTGACCTCTCACAATGCTTGCTGGTTTGATCTTAAGGTTGTATTCTTGTAAAGAAGTAATCCAATTTGCTCTTTTTTCACCCACATCTTTCTGTATTAGAAGATTTCTTACCGCTGGAAATGGTACTATGACCTTGGTATGGGTTTTAAGTAAGAAAGGTTTGAAATATTTGACCGCTTTGAAAACAGCATATGCCTGTTTCTCCACGCCTGAATAGTTGAGTTCAGCACCTTGTAGGTTCGAGCTAAAAAATGCGATTGGAGCTTCCGCTTTCTCTTGATTTGCTTGAGTTAGAATCGTGGCATATGATTTCTTTGAGGCGAATGTGTATAAGATAAAATATTCTGAGAAATTTGGGGTCGCTAAAGATGGAGCATTAATGATAGCTTGTTTGATCAGGTTGAATGCTTCATGCTCATCTTGAACCCATTTGAAATTTGAATTCTTTTTTTATCATGGCTTGCAAAGGAGAAACAATTCGTGAAAAATCTGGGACAAATATTTTCACAAAATTGATTTGACCAAGAAAAGATTGCATGGCCTTTTTATTATGAGGTAGGGATATTTAAGAAATTTCTTTGATTCTATCAGGCTCAATGTGAATACCAGATTTTGACACTATGAATCCTAGAATTTTTCCTTCACTTAATGCGAAAAAATATTTCTTTGGGTTAAGTGAAATCCCATACCTTAAAAATCGTTGAAAGATTTGTTTCAAGTCTTTGAGATGGTCGCTTCGCTTCTTGGAGTACACTGTTATATCATCCAAATAAATTACTACAGATTTATCGACTAAACCCTTGAATGCGATGTCCATGGCTCTCTGAAATGTAGCGCCGACATTGATCAAACCAAATGGCATCTTCCGATATGCGTATCTGCCCCATTTAGTTCGGAATGTGGTTTTTAACTGATCATCGGGATGTACTAGCACTTGATTGTATCCTGAAAATCCATCCAAAAAAGACATTAGTTCTGAGCCTACTACCGCTTGTAATATCTGCTCCATAGGAGGGAGGAGAAATTTGTCTTTTTGACAGGATTTGTTGAGATTCCAAAAATCGATGTAGATTCTAATATCTCCGCTTTTCTTTCTAACGGGTACCATATTGGAGACCCATTTGGAATGTCTGACGGGGAAAATTATTCTGGCTATTAATAACTTATTCAGCTCAGTTTTTATTTGGTTTTCTAAATTGGGGTGGATTTTTCTGAGTTTCTGTTGGACAGGTTTTTCGTTGTCAATCATAGGGATAGTATGTTGAATAATAGAAGTGTCGTATGTCTTCAGCGCATCGTAATTCCAGGAAAAAACATTTTTGTATTGTCTCAAAAGACGAATATATGCTAGTTTTTCTTCAGGGGCTAGGTCGTGGCCTAGATTAATGTTTTTTGGTTTATCATCGGTTCCCAAGTTTACTAATTCGTAGTTCAGAGTTGAACTATAGAGCTTAGAATTAGTAGACCTTTTAAACTGACTTTTCAAATCGTATAAGTCTTCCAACTTAACCACCGATTTAGGTATAGCATTATCGGTGCTATTTTGTTGTATTTGTTGATCGTGATCGTCTTCGTCAATTATTTGATAGGATCCTTCAGAAGTGAGGAAATTTACAATATTAGGATCGTCATTGAATACTCTCTAGTTTGTAATGTTGTCAGGGATGAATGGTCTAAAGATTAATTCTATTGAGAATCTATCTGGACTAAAATCTTCGGAGGGAATGAGTCTAGAGGCTACGTTAGCTAAAAGGTCTGCGCTCGCATTTTGGAGTCTTGGGATTGGCGAAATATTGAATGCTATGAAATGCTCAGTCAAATCTTGTACTAAAGATTGATAGTGTTTCAAATGACTTGATAGGTAATGTATGGTGTTACGTACCTATTTGAAGACAATATCAGAGTCTCCGAAGACTTGAAGATACTTGACGTTCAACCCGATTGCTTTGTATAGGCCTTGCACCAAGGCCTCGTATTCCGCTGTATTGTTTGTGCAATCGAATTCAAGTTTGCACGTAAGCATGGTCTTATTTCCTTCTAGACTAATCAAAACGCATCCTGCTCTTGCTCCTTCGTTAGATTTAGAGCCATCAAAATACAATTTCCAAAACAAAGATGTATTTATAGGTTTCTCTACAAAATTAACACACTTTGAATTATCAGTTTGGGAAAAAATTTCACTTGGGACAAATGAATTTTCTAAGTAAGGGTGATGTATGAGAATTTGAATTGCCGAGGAAAGAATCTTACTGAATAATTTCCTTATGATGTTGCTTTATGTGCTATTGCTTCATTTTCTCCCTCCATTCCTGTTTACTAGTACTTCTGGTTGTACTTCGTTCAACTTTATTTGATTCGTTTGCATTGTAGGTAACACATGTGCGACCAGGTCGGGTTGAAAGTATCCATGGAGCTTTTTCAGGACCAATCCCTGCTAGATTAACATGAATTTTGGGATATCAGTACTAGGAATGTCAATAACCTGACATACCTTCGGTAGACGACAATTTATGGTGACTTGATTAAGTTCACCAATCACTTCGACTTGAGATCGACCCAGCTGAACTATGCGCACTGCGGATTTTTGTGGTTGAAAATTCAACTTGGCACATATTGATCTGGGTAAAAATATTCGTTGAAGCCCCAGAATCTACCAAACAATTGTGCACCTTTTTATTGAAAATTTCATAAGTGAGAAGAAAAGGGGGAGTGTGAGATCTTGATCTTCCTCCAATCAAGGCGATGTCATTTGGATCAATCTTATTGGTCGTGTTGGTTGGAGGTCTTCCCATGTTGTGGGAAGCTACAGTTGTAGGCAAAGATGTAGTAGGCACGGCATGTAATTCTTTCATCATTATCTTCTGTTGATGTTTCAATTTGCTCAATTCATAAAGAGTGATATTAGCCCTAGTCTTTTTCATGTCATCAATAATATTGTATTCCATTTCATCCGACACTATCAATGTTCTCGATGGAGGTGTTTGATCTGGTTGGACTGGGCTAGATTGAGTCGCTTTAGCGGTCGTTTTCTTTGTTGCGACTTTATATTTTGCTACAGGGCTTGCGCCCTTCTGCTTAGGGGTAGTTTGGGGAGGATCAAGTTGATTTTTGCTTTGTGTGCTAACCGGAAATGTTCTTGATCTTCTTCTTGTGGGAGGATGAAATCCCACATTCCTTGTAGTTCCACAACTTCTTCATCATCGGTCTACCCTTCAGTGGTTCTTTCTTCTTCTTCCTCTTCTTCAGATTCGACATTTGAGATAGTGTTGGGTGGTTTCGCATCCATTGAAGGGCCTCTTTTAAAAGCTCTGTAGGGCTTTTTTGAAGAATTTTCTGCCACTTGTTTTTTTATGTCAATCATCTCATTGGACATGGTCTTTAATACCTTCTGCAACCCTTCTAAATCGAAAGGATCTTTCGTTTGTTTCTTCTTGGGGTCTTCTTTGAAGGTGACCTTTTTAGATTTGTGTTCTTCTATCGCAGATCTCTTCTCCAAGGCTATAACACGTTTCTCTACTGCTATCGCCTCTGTCAGATTTTCAACTAAAGTTGTTTTATTTGCCCTATCTACAAAGACTGCTAAGTTTGATGGCAAGGCTATGATATACCATTCACACCGTACTTCTTCGCTAGGTTCGGAAGCAGTGGGGATTTTGTTGAGGATCTTATTGAATCGTAAATTGAAATCTTTGATGGGTTCTCTAGCTTCGGCTTTAAGATTGGATAAGTCACTGATTAACATTGCCATCGATCTGTCATCACCAAATTTGGTGTGGAATTGATTTTGAAAGATGTCCCAACTTGTTATAGACCCAGAGGGTAATGAAAAGTACCATGACTCGGTTGTTCCTTGCATGGTATAGGGAAAAAGCTGGACAATAGCATATTCGTTGGTAACTCCGTTGAGATTGACAGAAAGCATGAAATTGTTAATGTGCTCTTCAGCTAGCATGCCTGCTTCTGGGTTGAATTTGGGTAGCCATTTCTCAGGATGGGCCGATATTTGGCTCAGGGGTGGAGGCATTAAAACTACTCCAGGGTTGTTCCATGGAGATTGGGCCATTTTTGAGCTGCTAGTAATTGCAAGTGTAGGGGATGATCCTTGAGGATGGGAAGATGAAGATATTATGATTTTAGACGATTGGGGAAGAGGGTTTGTGGAAGGTGGATGAGTGGTTTGGAATGAAGATGTGGGCGGTTGACTTTGCGGTGAGGGGGTTGAGATGGATGATGTAGATTAAAGAGTTTCACTGTCAGATTGCAATGATGTTTTTCTTTCTCTTTTCCTGGTGGGAAGAGGGAATTCGGTTGGCTGGATGTCAAATTTTTCGCTCTTTAACCTGGTCAGGGGATGAGCAGGATTGTACTGCGAAGTCACAATGCTTCGAGATTTATCAGACCCCAGTGTAAAAATAAAAAATCCTTGGAATTTGTGCATAAGAGTTTGAACTTCAGGGGCTTCAATGGTAGATTGGTCTGAAATATTAGGGTATGTAGCAGCGGTTAATATTCGATCGACTTCTGACTCTGGATTTAAACATACTAGGGAATTTGGGGGAGTTGATGAGGGTGATTTACTCTTAGAATGGTATTTAGATTTTGATTTAGGTGCCATTCATAGTTCAGGCCCTCCTTCTAGCGCCAAATATGTTGAAGCCCCGAAAATCGGGTCGACAACAAGGGGGATACCCACCCGATCTGGACCTTGGTTGGAAGCTCTTTATCCGTTTGTTATAGCGGGTTCGACTGGGGATAACGAGACCAGTTTCTCGATCTTGGGTGTGTGTGTGTATGTGTAGAGTTAAATAATGTTGATCTAAGAGTACGTTAGAGCTAATCTAATTCAGATTCTTAAACTAACTCTATGCTATTATAATCTAATGAGGAACAACACATCTAATCTATGCTAACCCGGGATGTATATCTTCTATTATGCGATCTAAAGAGATTTCAAACAATAACTGGTAATAAAGATCATTCAACTATCATAAGAATAGAAATTATTTAAGATAAACCACTTTGCATAAAAAGTTAGGCAAAACAGTTGTGAACAGCATATCGCATAATAAGCTATTTATATGTCAGACATAAACAATATGACTCCACCGTACAAAAGTGCCAAATGGTAACCCACACATTCATGTAATGGCATATAAACAACTGAAAGACTATAAATCACTTAAAGAATATAAGCAGAAATGGTCAAGAGATAAAAGTACCATTTATGACTGGTTCCACTCATTAGCTTCAAGCAACAATGATTTATCTCTCCTTGCTCTAACATCTACTAAGAGTACAGAAGTGCAACATCAGTAGCAGATATCAAATGCAAACATTAATAAACCTTGATCCATCAATTCATCAAAACCACCTCCGAGGGTGCAAAAGTGCATGTTCTGAGGACGAGTTTTTGACAAATCTCCGGACCCTTCTCTAAATGCCTGAGAAGGATTTAAATACTGCTAGCTAATTAACTTAATTACATAAATTTAGGATCCGGTTTTCAAATGACCGTCCTTCTGATAAAGCAAACTATTTCTAAAAATTAAATCTGACTCTGAACTATTTCTGTATTTGTTCCTTAGTGCTGTAAGCATGCAACATTCGACTGGGAGGAGACGGCTGGTTGCCTTCCCTTTTCGTGTGTGCTATAAAAATAGCAGTAACAAGAGCTGGCACCACTTTCTGGTAAACTATAAGATATTTTTGAGAATCTTCCTCTGACTGGGTGTATTCACTGCGTGTATACTTGGTAATAACTCAGATTTCCCTCAAACTGATTCTGCTTTTGCTATTTCGGTTTCCGTCTTTGCGAACGACTGGACGAGTCAAAGACTTTTCTTTCTGAACAATTCTCTGGATTAAAAACTGCCTCTGTTCTTCATTCCGGGCTTTTTTGGTGTGTAAGCTTCAGGGTTTTTTGTGATCATGTTGCTTTTGTGCGCCTTTGATTCTGAGCCTTAGATGACTTATAGGTATCGGCATCTGTTTCTGAAGAGATTTCTTCTCTGTTCTCTGAGCATTGGCGCTTTCCCCTTTTCCTTAGATGTTTCCTCCATATTGCTTCATGTTATTTCCTGTTTTATAGTCGACGCAAAGGAAAAGAGTAATGGTAATAAAGATTGACATGAAAGCATTAAATCTTATGTATGCATAATTATGACATTCACAGCGAACTGACCCTTTGAAAAAAAAAAGCAGCCATTCCTGGATACTTTGGCATACGATCATTAATTTCTTTTTTAAGGCGCGCGCTTAATTTTGATTAATGGGCAGCTTTCCTTAAATATTGTGCCGAGGAAAATTCGCGCTCATCGGAGATCGCAGATCGCAGATTGTGTTATAGTATCATGGTATCGCAATATCGGATCATCGCAGTATCGCAGATCGCAGATCGCAAATCGCAGAAATTAGTCATTGTGTGCTACTTTACGCGATGTTGCGATATGCGACGTTGCACATCGGCCGTCGGAGATCTCTTAACCTTTTCTTTTAAGAGCGCTTCATAGTGAATGCGATGCGATGATTTTCGCATTGTTCCTTCGTAATTTATTATGCTCATAAAAGAAATGTTTCATTGCTTTGTCGCGATAAAATTTTAAGGAATTAAAAACAAAAAATGTTTCTAAAACTGTTTGTTTTAATTTTTATTAAGGGTCCCCATTTGCTTGGTGTTATTGCTAATATCAAACAAAGAGGGGGGTTGTTGGTGGCCACAACACTTCTGATAGGGTAGTACTGCTCCTTGATGGCAACCTGGAATGAAGTCCAAGTGGGTGTCGATGAAAATAGTGAGGTTGTACTTTCATCCTTCTGCTCGCAGTAGGTTTCCCACCAGTCCTTGACGTGGGGGGCGGCTTTGAGAAGAGCGAAAGTAATCTTTTCCCGGCCAGAAAAATCATGAACAAAAAAATACCCTTCTAGCAGATTTAACCATTTATCTACGGCGTTTGCATCTATCTGACCCTCAAATATGGGAATATCAAAGTTAACTTGTACTTGAAAGGGTGTGGCGCTTCTAGAGTAGCTGTTGGAAGTAGATGTGTCGCCCCTCGGTAAGCACTGAAGGATTTGGGCAAAGTTTTCCATCATCGTGTTCCTTTGTCACTCGAGGGCCTCTTCGAGCAAGATTTTGATAGGATGTTTTGCCTCCTCATCTTTCTTTTCATCCACCATGGGAGGTCATTGGGATTTGTGAGGCTGGTCTTGCAAAGGTTCGACCAATTCAAGCCCTAACTTCTTATATCCCGACCTCGTTGGGGACATGCAAAGAAAGACATAGAAAGAGCAGACCACTCAGATACCACTAATCCGGATTTAAATAAGAACACAACAATCTATAGATATAACCATACATACAGAGATGCAGCGGAAATAATACTTCATTTCATTACTATAAAATACTGAAATATGCTTACAAACAGAAATGGAAATATACTAGCTAGGGCAATGGTAGCTTATCTCTAAGAAGAGATGTGGTGGATACATGCCTCTAAATTGTCTCACAATGAGGCTTGAAGGCCTATTTATTGTTGCGAAACAATGGCAAACACTAAACATCCAAAAACCTAACCCTAGGAGATGAAGCGCCAAACTATGGGCCCGGTTTTGTGTAAATTGGTACATCAACTTCCTGGGGTCGTAACTTTGGCATATGATCTCCGTTTGACGCGCATAATAACTCGTTAGAAAGATCTATCCAAGGAATACAACATTCAAAAGAGAAACATTGATCCATAGACCCATGTTGTTCCTAATTTTCCCAAAAAACGTCGTTTAGGGCCTCAAAACGGCTCCGGAAGTTCAAGACTCGAAAAACTGCTAAAAATAGTAAATTGTGCTATAATTAAGGAAACTGAAAAACTGAAAGAAACAATGGTGGGGGTCCAAGTGGAATTGGCGAGTGGCCACCAATATCTACCTGGATCACTATACGTTTCCCATTAGCATGTCGTTGTGGCTTCTAGGGCGACGTCTATCACTAACAACCTAAAATGATTTGGCACTTATGTCTCAAACTCTTTAACAAAAGTATATAGATCATTTAGTTTGTTGAACCTAAGAGGTTATGTCGTAGCCACAACACCCCCATATTTTACGGGGATCCCTAATGTAAACTTTTTTCTAAATGTTGTTTAAGTTTGCTTTTGGTCTTGATTTTTGTTTGCGTAAAGTGTCATTTTTTTGCTTTTTGACCACTTCCTCACATAATGACATTTGTGTCACTTCACACTGTTATTTCTCTCCTTAGAATGACACTTGCATCATTGGTCTCATTTTTCCATATCACATTTAATTGAGGCAAGTTAATTTAATTTTATTTTGTTTGTTAATGATATGTGGGGATCACCCACATAAGAAATACGCACTTCCTAAGCCAATGACTCGAAATGCATGAGAAGGAAGAAAAGGCAGGAAGAAAGGCTCCATAAAAGCTATAAAAGGAAGGAAACACACTTCATTTGGCATTCTTGGCTTATCGAATTTGATTTTGTTGCTCAATTTGTTTAGCCAAGTCACTTGCTATTTAGAAAGAGTTTTCTAAGAGGAGAACTCACTCTTTCTTTGGAAGACATTGAATGCCACTCTAGAGAGGTTCATCCATTATCATCCGAAGGAGATTTGTAGATATATTTCTAGCGCTTCTATTCAGTTCACCCCAACAGTGTGTATTCCTAGAGGACACATTATTGGATCTAGTGTGGCCATTGCAACATTTTTTTGGAGGGATATTTCCAAGAGATATTAGGAGAAGAAGGCTGAATAGATTTGTTGGCTATTGGGTGAGTTTGAGAGCTGGAAGTGGCAGCAAAATTCAAGAGTGATTTTTCATAAATCCACGGAGTTAAATTGCTTTCAAATATATCAAATTAAATGTAAGTTATAAGTCCCATTTTTCATATATGCAAGTTATAATTCCCTGTATAAATGTATTAAATTTATGATACCACATCCTTGGTGACTATTTTAACCCATACAAAGACTTTTTTAACTTGCATACCAGTTCTTTCTTACCCTTCACCGCAAAGCCTTCAGGTTGCTTAATGTAGATCTCTTCTTCCAGATCCCCATGAAAAAATTTTGTCTTCACATCCATTTGTTCTACCTCAAAATCAAAAGTAGTAGCAACGGATAAAAGTAATCTAATAGAAGCTACCTTGGCAACAGGAGAAAAAATATCACCAAAATCAATTCCCAACACATCGGAATAACCCTTTGCTATCAACCTAGCTTTGTATTTCTCCACCTTGCCTAATGCATTCACATTCTTCTTAAACACCCATTTAATTCCAATGGGTTTCATTGCACCCAACAACTCCACTAGATCCCAAGCCTCATTTTTGTGCAAAGAAACCATTTCATCAACCATGGCCTCTTTCCAGAGTTTTCCATCCTCTAAATATACTACCTTTGTGACAGTTTTGGGATCAACATTAGTAATAGATAAAGAAAAATTTGAACAGAAAGAAAATGGACTATACCTTTCTAGTTTCCTTCTTTCTCAAACTGATCTTCTCACAGCCGGAGTTTGTGGCTCCTCATCTTCTGCTATAGAGTCTAATTCTTCCTCCTTTATCTCAAACTTTATCTTCTCAAGTTCCATTAGTAGGACTTCATGCTTAATAACATATTTCACCTCTCTAAACACGACATCTCAGCTGTACACAACCTTCATTGTTTCTGGGTTCCATATCTTATAACCTTTTAAACCATCCTTATACCAAATAAAGATGCACCTTTCAGATTTACTACCCAAGTTTTGTTCTTTTTTCCTTTGGAAAATGTACATATGCATCACATCCAAATACCCTCAAATGTGAAAGATAAGGTTTATTACCAATCCATACCTCTTGTGGAGTCTTATCTTCCAACGTTGATGAAGGTGATCTGTTGACGAGGTAACATTCAGTCTCCACCACCTCTACCCAAAATTCATGTCCTAACCTGACACCACTGAGCATTCTTCTTGCCTTTCCATCAATGTCATGTTCATTCTTTCTTCAACTCCATTTTGTTGAGGTGTGTATGGAGTAGTCTTCTACCGTGTTGTACCACACTTCTTACAGAACTCTTCAAATTCTTTCTTGCAAAGCTCTCCATCATTATTTTTCCTCAACACCTTTATCTTCTTCTCTGTCTGGTTTTCCACTAGAGCTTTAAATTGTTTAAACTTATCAAAGACTTCAAATTTATTCCTAAGGAAATGTATCCATGTATTCCTTTAGAAGTCATCTATAAATTATACATAGTACATAGACTTACCCAGTGATGGAACCGATACAGGTCCAAACACATCACTGTACACCGACTCTAATATATGTTTCACCCTCTTAGCACCAGAGGGGAAACTCGCCCGATTCTGCTTCCCATTCACACAATTTTCACAAAAATAAAAATCCAAAGATAAATTAGACATACCTTCTACCAAATCATTACCATCAAGTATTCAAATGTCCTTCTCTCCAATATGTCCAAGCCTTTGATGCCATAGCATGGTCTTTTCTCCAAAGACCACTATATTTTCTACTCCACTTTTAGGAACCACATAATTGTTGTACCCATCAATAACAGTGCTACCCTAAAGCTTGTATAGAGTTCCAATCTTAACTCCCCACGTCAATACCAGTGCTCCCCGAACCATCTTGTAGGTATCTTTATCGAACATTGTTATTACACCTACATCACCCATCTTGCTTACAGAAATCAGATTTCTGGCCAATGTAGGAATATGCAGAACACCCAGAAGTGTTATAATCCTTCCACCTTGCAACTTCAACTTGACTTTTCCGTGATCAACAATTCTAACCTTCATGTCATCCCCTAAGAAGACATCACCACCATCATATTTCTCATACTCGCGAAACCACTCTCTATGGGGAGTGAAGTGAAAGGATGCACCTGAGTCAATCAACCATTCCTCATACTCTACATGTGTACTTGACGAAGAAGTTGAGTACACATCCCCAACTTCATCTGAGGTGGTTTTCGCCTCTGCGAAAGGAGCATCATCAGATCCCTTTCCTTTCTCAGGAGATTTAGAATTACAATCCCTTTTGAAGTGCCCTTCCTTTCTGCATTTCCAGCACACCTTTACAAGTTTTCTAGGAGTTTTAGATCTCCCACTCAAGGACTTATTTTTGTTTATGTTCTGAGACCATCCTCATACAAATAGGGCATCACCATTCTAGCCCTCCATATTTTTCCGTCCCATCTCCTCTGACAACAAGGATAAGACTATTTCATCAAACTACAAGGCAATTGCATTTCTACCTATTGCAACAGACTATCCCACAAATCTGGTAGAGAACATAACAAAATGATGCACTTATCTTCATCTGAAATTTTAATATCAATAGATAATAACTGGCTTACCACAGTATTAAAGGCATTTATATGCTCTGTCACTGAGTCTCTGTCCTTCATCTTCATGTTATATAGTTTTTTTTTCCGCAAGAATAGTTTATTCATGAGAGATTTAGATTGGTACAAAGTCCCTAACTTGTCCCACAAAGCCTTCGTCGAAGCTTCCCCTGATACATTCAAGAATATTGAATCTGAGACACACAATTGTATTGTGCTATTTTCCTTTCGATCCAACTTATCCTAGTCTTCATCTAACATTGTCGTTGGTTTAGTACCCATATTTACCACGATCCACTGATCTTTATCCACCAGCGAATCCTCCATTTTGAGTTTCCACAACTCAAAACTCTGACCATTAAAATTCTCGATCCCTATCTTTCCACTGCTCACCATCTTCCTTCACCACAAGAATCGATCCCGCAGATCTACCACTGAACATGGTCTACCATAGGCCTGAGAAAAACCCCTCAGCAACAAAGGTGTCCCCTTGAAGCCAAAACAACTCTGATACCAAATGTAGGTTTTAATCCCGTACAAAAATTACCCGCATATAAATTCTAAACATAGAAAATAAATAATGGCGAGAGCATAAAACATAAAACAGATATACACAGATATTTTCCCCTGGATCCTAAACTACTAGATTTATTTTTGATTATATTCCTTTCAATGTTATAATACATATATATACATGTCGAAGCATCGATAAACCCTAATCCATTAACTCTGGATTAGAACATAACCATAGTTCCCTTAACCGGATTTACAAAATACCATGGATAGAAAACCATCATGCCCAAAACCATGTTTGATTCACGCACAAAACCATAGGTAGGTCCACCCACCTAATATAGGGTCCAAAAAAAAAATTCTCGAGGCACTACCCCAGACACCGTACAAGGGGGCGGTACCGAAAGGGGGGCAACTGCCCCCCCTGTGACCCCCCTAATGCACCTGACACAACGTACAGGGGGCGGTGGTCGGGGGGGCTATCGCCCTCCCTATGACCCCCTATGTGTGGGGTAGTCGTGGAAATAATATAACACACACCCAACAATCCCTTGACTATTTTTGGCGAAATTGTGGTAGCCTGAGGGTGGAGGTGGTTAAATCTCTGCGAAGCCCTGGTTGTTTATGTTTTAGTTTGCTTATGTGATCTCTTGATCGGTTTTGGCGAGATCATGAGAGCATGAGGGTGGAGGTGGTTTAATCTCCATGAAGCCTTATTTTTTTATGTCTTGAGTTGCACATTCATGCTTGGAATATGGCACGGGGGTGATTGGCTAAAAGAAAGATTGTTTTTAGCTCAATCTATGGTCGGGTGGTATGTGGAAGTCCTTGACTTGGTTGGAATTTGCATATGTTAATAAGATATCTTGTCCTATTGTATTTCATGAGTACTTGTACTTGTTATTAGCTGGATTTGATGGCTATTATATCATGGTTATTATTCTGATTATATGTTGGTTATAAGCATGGTTTCATAAGAGGTACTAGTTATGCATCTTGAACTGTTTTGATTATTTGATTAATGGTTATTGAATGCATAAGATAAAAAAGGTTATTGTAGCTATTATGACAAGGCATTAGACCTTCTTGACGATTCTCATATAAGTATACACCCATAAGTTCAGATATGCATTCATGACCTGTAGATTACATGTTTTCAATGTGTTTAATGAAATGACTGTCATGGTTAAGCCTGGTTGGGTCAATTATATGATCAAGTTTTGTATGAATGGATTTTTCTTGATGTTAATTACTATTATGGAAAGTATCATTGAGATCTGACCAGTGGTTTGGAGGCTGACCTAGAATTTAGGCTCAAAATATGGGAATGCACCCTCTAAACTGAATATTTTAGGTCACAACTGCTACCTGGTAGGCTTATGCATGCAATTAAAGGCCCTTAACTGCATGGAGGCATTTTCATGCATGCGGTTGGGAGCCCAGGTCACTAAAATAGCATTCTAGCTCAGGGTTTGGGCACTAGGAGTGTTTGTTTGGCTCTTGGGTGTCATGTAGCTTCCTTAACTGTACTTAGGAGGTTGATTCATGTCATAGTCGCCCTTAGCTCATGTTTACCCCGGTAGACTAGTGAAAGTGGGTAAATGTGGGAAGAGGTGTTTACATAGTGGTATTAGATGTCAAGCTAGGAGGTAACTCCTCAAATCAACTTTGTTTATTCATTTAGATTGTTCATAGTTATATACATGAGGGAGTGACTCTTGGGTTTCACCTCCCGATGACTCTTCTTTTCCCATTATTTATTATTTACATTATTTACAAATGTTCACCCAAACCCCATGGTTAGGTGTCAACATTCCCCTCCTTAATCTGAAGGGATGTTGGTGATTCCAAGCATCGTTCTCAATCTTTCAAGCTTTTCTCTTCCAAGCGCTTTGGTGAAGATGTCTACAATCTGCTCATTAGTGGAACAATGGTGTAGATGGATTGTCTTGGCCTCAACATGATGTCGAATCAGATGGTATTTTGTATTGATGTGCTTCGTTTGATCATGGGTCTTTGGGTTCTTGGCCAACTTTATTGCAGAGGTGTTGTCAATCATGAGTGGAGTTGAATGTACTTGTTTTACCTGCAAATCTTCCAAAATTTTCCTGAGCCACACAATTTCTTTTGTTGCCTCAGCTGCTGCCACATATTCTTCCTCTGTTGTGGAATTTGCTAGAACTGATTGTTTGTGTGATCTCTAGGAGACAGCTCTTGATCCAAGACTCATAACATAAGCAAAATTAGATACCCTGGTTTCTTTGTCTCCATTGAAGTCTAAATCAGAGTATCCAATAAAGCTGAAGTCATCCACCTGTGTATACTTGTGTCCAAAGTCTTGAGTTCCCTTCAAGTACTTTAGAACTCATTTTGCAGCAAACCAATGTCCCTCACAAGGCTTTTGCATAAACCTAGAGAGGATTCCAAAAGAAAATGAAATGTATGGTTTCATAGTAGTCAGACAGTTGAGACTTCCTACAAGATGTCTATACTTTGTTGCATCCTCAAATTCTTTTCCTTCAGCAGATGTGAGCTTTAAGTTTTGTTCCATTGCAGTAGTTAGAGGATTGCATTTAGCCACGCCAAACCTATTCAACAGATCTCCAATGTACTTGTTTTGAGAAAGGAATATAGACTTTGGATGTTGAGTTACTTCAACACCAATATAGTAATGAGCATATTCCAAATCAGTCATTTCAAAACCTTTCCTCAATTCCTTCTTTATGGATGCAATGTAGCTCTCCTTGTTCCATGTCATCAAAATATCATCTACATGTACCACAAGATATACAATTGTTTTGCTAACTTTCTTGACAAACAAAGTTGCATCATCGAGATCATAATTTTTGAAATTGACTTTCAGAAGATGCTCAATTAACTTTTCATTCTAGGCTCGTGATGATTGTTGGAGGCCATACAAGGATTTCACAAGTTTTCCTACTTTATGTTCATGTCCCTTCACAACAAATCCTTCAGGCTAGGACATAGCAACATTCTCTTTCAGATCTCCATTCAGTAAATCGGTTTTTACATCCATTTGATGGACTTTCCAACCCTTCTAAGTTACTAGGGCAAAGAGTGTCCAGATGGTAGCCCATTTTGTTGTGGGGGAAAAGTCTCCTCATAATCAACCCATTTCTTCTATGTAAAACCTTTTTCCACAAGCCTGGCTTTGTTCTTGTCAAGTGAGACATCAACTTTATACTTGTTCTTGTAGACCCACTTGCAACCAATTGGTTTAGTTCCCAATAGAGGATCAACCAGCTTCGAAGTGCCATTCTTTATCAAGGCATCATACTCCTTTTGCATCATTTCTTTCCATTCATCATGATTAGCGGCTTATTTGAAGGAAGTTGATTCAAAATATGTAGACAAATTCAGTTCACAATCATAAGAAACATCTATATCAACAGGTGAATCAGAATCATCTACATCACCTCCATTTTCCCTGGTTGAATTTATTCTTCCTGTCTTTCCAACTTCATCAGGATGAACACTTTCAAGTCTCTTTGTAAACCACTTTGGGGGACCTTTCTGAGATGGTCCAGGCTACTCAATTTATTGAGATGGGACTGAATCAAGATTGAGTTTCCCAATTTTGTCAATCACATAACTCAAAGTATCATCAGTGGTTGGAGTTTCATGTGGGGGAGAGAGTGCTTCGGAAAAAGATTCCACATATTTATCCAATATAGGAATCCCCCCTTCAAGCTGTGGAATCTGATTATCAAATTCTTTAAAATGATTTTGCATTTACGAATATATCCAAGTGATCAAGTTTCCGCTCAACAACATTGCCAGCGTTGGAAGATTCAAGAAAGATTACATCTCTAGATACAAAAAACTTTTTATTAACTTCATCATAGGGATGGTATGCTCTAGAGGTGTTTGAATACCCCAAGAAGATACACTTACAACTCCTTGTGCCAAGTTTGTTTCTATGTACTTTTGGTATCAAGGCATAGCAAGTGGAACCAAAGACTCTGAGAAGCTTTACCAAAGGAATGTGGCCATACCACATTTCATTCTTTACATATAAAACACATAGAACTGCATCAGCCCAAAACATCAGTTTTACATTCTTGAAAAATATCATGGAACGTACCATATTTAAGATTGTCCTATTCATTCTTTTAGCTACTCCATTCCATTGGGGATTATAAGGCACAATATTTTTATGTTTGATCCCATGTTGGTGAAGATAGTTTTCAAATTCATTTGAAGTGTATTATTTTCCATTATCAGTGCAAATATATCCAATATGAGATTGCGCATCATTTTCAATCCATGTATGAAAGTTCTTGAATGTTTGAAAAGCATCAGATTTGTTCTTCAATAAATAAACCCAACACATCTTGGTGTAGTTATCAATAAATGTCGTCATATATTTATTTCCATTTTCAAAAAGAACATGCATTGGACCGCATAATTCTGAATGAATGAGTTCAAGTTTTCTATGTGCTTTGGAATGTGAATCATGAAAAGATTGTTTGTTATGCTTTCCTAGAATGCAAGAATCACATTGCTTAAGTTTCCTAGGAATTCTAGGAAAACCAGTAACACCATTTTTCTTCAACAAGCGAAGGTTGTCATAGTTTAAGTGTCCAAATCTAGCATGCCATAATAGACTTGATGGAAATGTACCTTCATCATAATGAGAATTGTATGAGAAATTTTGTGCACAAGCAGAGGTACCTTGCAGCTTGAGAAACCTTTCTTCTTCTATCCCCGTCATGACAAGTGAGTGATCTGATGCTTTTCTCACCTTAACCTTGTCATCAAACATATGAATGGAGTGCCCTTGATGGTAGATGTGGACCAAGGGCATCAAGTTTCTCCTCAGTTGTGGGAGATATAAAACATGATGCAGAAGAAAGTCTGGAAGACCAAGCAATTTGAGCCTGATTGTGCCAAGCCCTGATGGCATGAGTTCTGATTTATCTGCAAATTATACTGCTCCATCAACATTGTCAGTAAATTCTTCAAAAACAATCTCTTCTAAAAGTCACGTGGCAAGTTTCTCCTGAATGAAGCAACCAATCATTTTTCAAAGAAGCAAGTGAAGCATTAAACAAGTCTTCATTTACTCCAATATTACAATGTGCCACAACATAGTGAGCGGATTCAGTTGCTTTACCTTTCTCTTTGTCATTTGTTTTTTCTTTGGGTTGATTTCTTTCCTGCTTAATTATGTCCCAAGGTAACTTGCATGTGGATGTGTCATGTGATCCATCTCTATTGCAATGTATGCAATGCAAATCAAACTTTTCTCTTTGAGAAAGTCTACCCCCCTACCTCTGAAATTTCTTATTCCTCTTCCTCTTCGACCACCTCTTCCTCTGGAAGAATCTTGAGCATGATTCTTCTCTCTATGTGCAAGACATACAACTTCTTCAGAAGACTGAGGAGCTGTCTTTTTCCCAAAAGATTTTTCTCTCTCAGCAAATTTATTCACAAGGGAGTCAAAGGTAATTTCTTTGAGGTTTCCATTTTCTTGCAATGACTCAAGCTAATTTGGATAAGTGGGATAAAGTGCCTTGACAAAAGCTATCAGAGGAATGTCTAGTTAAACATTAGTGACTTTGATATCATGCATAATAGATTTTACTTTTGATGCAAGAGCAAGAGGATCATCATTTTGTAATTCAAGGTTGAATAACTTAATCATGAGTTGAACAACTACAAGCACAGAGTGTGAGTCATAGAGTTCCTTCAATTTTTGTAAGGCTTCGAAAGCATTCGCAAATGGTGAAATATGGTGACTCACCTCTTCATTTAAAGACGTTGTAATCAAGGCATAGCCTTGTTGTTCTTGTTTTCCCAAATGGCGTATTCCTTGTTTGAGGTAGGCTTTTCTGGTTTTTGTCTCCTTCTCCAAGACAAACTCCTTTCCACGGCTCATCAAAAATGAGAGTGTGTTTGATCTTCCACGACCATTCTGGATAGTTCTCCTTCTTGGTAAGAACCATTCCCACAATAGATATCAAGGAATGCATTGTAAAATCTATGTACTATAAAAAAAAAATACTTATACTACAAACTTTTACTCCTAATGGTAAAATTAATTATGATATATATATGGCAGAGGTATATTTGAGGGATAATGTTACTTAAAAATACATTACACAACGTTACTAAATGGATAGTGTTTGGTTAACACATATGGAGACAGTGTACGGTTAATGCACATGGAGGAGGGGTTGTATGGAAACAGCAGAGAGCATATTTATGGAGGATGGGTTGTATGGAGACAATGGAGAGCGGATTTGAATGATCCAACTGTGCCTGAGTTAATGTAGAGCACTATTACCATTACCACACTACCACAGTTATAAAACACATATACCAAGGAACAACTCTAACACAGTTATATAACACATATACCAAAGAGCAACTCTACCACAGTTATAAAACACATTTTTCAAAAATATTTAATGCAGAGGCAACATATCGTCACCTTTTGCATGCTACTCCAATGGAATCGAATGGATACCATTCCGCTGCGCCACCCTCCACTATGGTATGGAGGCCTGTTGGAGGTCGAGCACTGTGCATGGAGTTGGATTGAAACACTAGGACTACTCGCGGCTTCGACTTTATGGTCTTCTTGGACCCTAATGTTGTCGACAGAGACTTGTTGGAGCCACTATGAAGGCATAATCGACGGTGGAAGCGAAGAAATCAGTGCCAAGAAGTGAACAGTAGCAGCAGGGTGGCAAAATAAGAATGATTGATGAGATTGGAGACTCAACACTCAACGGTGGAATAGAAAATGCATATGACAGTGTAGGTAAGGTGGGTTCATGCATCAGGAGTATGGCAGAGGCCTCATGAGTATGGAAGAGACATCAGTTCTGAAAAATAGGTATAACATAGCCAAGAGGGAGTTACAAGGGCATAGAGGGAAGCCAAAAATGGAGCCAGCTCTGATACCATGTCAGGTCAGGAGGTAACTCCTCAAATAAACTTTGTCTATTCATTTAGATTGTTCATAGTTATATACATGAGGGAGTGACTCTTAGGTTTCGCCTCTCAATGACTCTTCCTTTTCCATTATTTATTATTTATATTATTCACAAATGTTCACCCAATCCCCATGATTAGGTGTCAACATTAGAGAATGGTTCAATACTTGGACTAGATGGGCAGAATTTGTTTGTCATGCATGCATGTCAGTGTTTATGTGGTTTTTATGCATACAATATCATGGTTATGGTTGACATGCATGTGATCATTGTGCTCAATTTTTTTTATCATACATGATTTCGATATAGTGATATGATTATGCATATATAAATGTATCTTGTTAATCATGACTGATCTTGCAAACAAGATAGCCTCCCTTGAACTTCATTGAGGTATGTTGATTATGTTTATATTTGGTTATCTGACATTGTATGTTTTCAAGAAGAAGAGGATCAAATATGACTAGAAAAAATGGTGGATTATAGTTCACAAGACTCTACTTATAGATAAGATGAGTAGCCAAGAGATGGGTACTCTCCTGACATAGCCAACACCTTGAGAGTGTAGAACTTTGAAGTTGCAAAGAAGATAATGACAAGATCATTATTTCACAAGAAAGACTTGCTAGGGCACAGGAGAATCAAGCAGAGGTCAATGCACTCATCCTTCAGAGTTTTTCATCCTTGCAGAGACATGGACAACCATGGATCAATTATGGACATGAGGACAGGACTAATGGGGCATATGGCAGAAGGTATCATGGTGGGCACAGGTGGATAGGGATGACATAGTCAGAGATGGTAGTTTCTTATATACACCTGATAGGAGAGGTAGCGGATATAGATTCCACTCTAGTTCGGGTTTAGACACATATCATGGTCATCATCACTATCATCCTTATAAGAGGAGTAACAAGGGATATTTATTGGATGAGTTCAAGAAATCCAAGCCACCTACATTCGATGGAGAGTTGACGAAACCGAAAGATGCAGAGGCATGATTACTTGGATGAAGAAGTTATTTGAAATGCATGATTATACAGAGAACATGAAGGCTAGGATATCTATTTTCAGCTTCAAAGGGAAAGCAAACATCTGGTGGGAAGATTTTAAGTGTGTCAGAGACATCAAGACAGAGGAGTTGAGTTGGCATGAATTCAAGAGACTCTTCAAGAAGAAGTACTTGTCACAGAGGTAGTATGACGGTAAGGCTGAGGATTTTTATGAGATGAAGATGAGATCGATGACATATGAGGAGTATGTGACTAACTTCCTAGAGTTGTTGAGGTATGTGTTGTATCTTAAGTATCAAAAGACAAAAGTTCAGATATTTATTAGTTGAATGTCTTTAGCATTCAAAGATTGGATTAAGTATGATGAACCTCAAGCTTTGGAGGAAGTCATTAGAAATTTGAAGCATCGTTATGAGCAACCGAAGCGTAAGACAAACGGTATGCATGGTTGGAAAGGGAATGAAAAAACTAAAGGGAAGTGGCAACCGAAGCGAGAAATACTGCAGGATGCATGTGAGAAAGAGAATGTTGCTCCTTACAAGAAGTTTAATGCAGTTGAGAAGGGACACGGGTCACAGCCTGGAGAGCGGCAGAACAAAGATAGTGGGCCTTTGTAGTGTTGGATATGTGTCAAGGATCATCACAAGATGGACTGTTTGGTGTATCTTGGTGGCAGGCCTCATATCTATAGTTCTCAAGAGGCGCAAACAGTTAGTGATGTTGGGAAGAGCATTCCTCGTATCTATGTAGCATTTGATAACAACCAACCGGATCACTAGACATCCATCATTGATATGGAAGGTAAGCTCTATTATTGAGTTATTTCTATTTTGATTGACCCTGGATCTAATTATAGTTATATAAATGTTGACCTAGTGGATAAGTGTGGTTTGAGAAATAAGTGCATGCAAAGTAGTGGTTGGTGCAATTGGCTACAGGTACTAAGAAAAGAGTTCATGATTGGGTAAAATCATATGCATTTGAGCTTAGTGTTATGCCTACATCAGCACATCTAAATGTGCTTCCATTGGGTTCATACAATATGCTTTAGGCATGGATTAGTTGTACCTTCACAGGAATTAGGTGGATTGTTATAAAAAATCTATTGAGTGCTTGGATGACAAAGGAGAATAGAGAATCTTACAGGGTAAGAAGAATCCTACATCATTGAGAATGGTTATATCTATGCAGGAAAAGCATAGTTGTAGGAAAGGTTGTGTATTGTTCGCAATGCATATTTCTAGTGATAAAGGTAAGGATGTTGAGGATGCAGAAGTCTTGAAGAGGTACTTGGTTTTGTTGTAGCTTCAGGATGTATTTCCAACAAATATTTCAAAGCATGGAAGTGTACTATTCTATTGAGTCGGTACTAGGAGCAGCACCAACATCAAAGTCACCTTACAAGATGAGCACTCCAGAGCTAGTGGAATTTAGGTTGCAATCGAAGGAAATTCTTGACAAGGGATACATTAGGGAAAGTGTCTTACCTTGGGGTGCACCAGTATTGTTTGTGAAGAAGAAGGATGGTACTCTTAGGTTGTGTATTGATTACAGATAACTAAATAAGGTAATTGTTGTTCCTCTGAGATGATAATGGTTAATTGATCATGCCAGAGCATTTAAGATATTTGTTTTGGGGGTTTTGGTTTTGGTTTTTATGGAGGACCAATACATAGACAAACTATAAGAATGATGTATTAACTATTTTTTAGGTAGGACTAATAGATAATCAAAGGGCTACTTTTTTACTTCACATAGTGATTTGAATTTATAAGGTGTGTAGAAAGAATTGTAAGGAGATATGATTAATTTAGATTTGAGACAGAAAGATATTAAATTATCATAAGTGGAAAACCTTTGTCCAATGTTCAAAAGTTAAACAAACTATGCTTAAGATTACATAAGATGCTGACAATTTTATGATTTAGAGGGAGCCTTTTAGACAAACAGTCCAATATCAATCTCTTTATGATAATAACTTCATAAAGGAATTTTAAGAATAACTGTAACACATTTATTCTCACCTGATATATCTGTAGAATTTAAACACATGAAGAATAAAAAAAATGAATGAAACACATGAAAATTTTACAGAAGAAAATGAAACTGTATGAGACCAAATTCATAATCCTTTGCTTTATTATCAGTGATCTAGAAACAACTTGTACATCAGTGCTTTTACAAAATTGCTTATGAAAGGTACCACCTTTGATAACTCGTAGAAGAGAGTTATTTATACAAGTTTAGTGTTAAGAAAATATCTTAAACAAATTTACAAAAATAACTTAATACAAAATCAAGAAAAATGAACTGATAGTCAATTTGTCACTATTTTGTTGTTGAACTGTTGATGAATGTTCCTCAAAATGCTAAATGTCGTTGATCTGTTGATGATTGCTCCCTAAAATTCTTAACGTTGTTGATCCTTCTTTCAGTCGAGTAAATTAGTTAATTGTTCCCAGCGTTTTTTATCTGGGATAGATAACTTAATTACGCTTCGATAAACCTCATCCATTTCTATATAGGTTTTACTAAAAATATATGTTTTACTTCATTAAGGATGAAAAAGGTGTCTCGGAGTGCGTTCAACACAAGCCTTGGTGTTGTTCTACCCTTTATATTGACATTGTAGTTGCACTGGTCTTGACTTCTGTGAGCTTGCGGACATAGTATTCAATAGGCATTAACTTATCATTTATCACAAATATGGAGGGAAAACCCTTGTTGGTCAAAGGTTCCAGCCTGCTGAAAAAACATTGATCTATGAAATTAACACTGTTGCACTTTTCCTCCAACTGAAGAATGAGATTTTTCTTTGTAATAACTTTCTTCACTTCCAGTATGGTTGTTGTTCTGTCATCAATACCCAATTCTTCAAGCTCATAATTGTCTTTAGAATTCAGAAACTTGATTATTTCAGTGGCTATTTCTGGCTTGTCCTCAAGTTCATTTGAGATAGTTTCAATAGCTTCTTGAGCTTTTTCCAATAAGTCTTGCGATCAAAAATTATTCTAATATAAGGCCAGATATCTTTGATTCATTCAATGATCTCTTCCCATATAATCTCCTTTACTAAACCCAGTGTATTTCCGAGGTAAGTGTCTTTGACTTCTTTCTGCAATACCTCAATTTGACCTCTTGCCCTCTATAACTCAATTGCATGTGAGTTGTCTGCAACTGCTTTCATTTGTTATAGTGTCTTCAGTTGATCCTGGAATTTCTTGATTTCGTCTATTTGGATAGATAAGTTCTGCACAGCTTCAACAATCTTTTTAGCTCCTTCTGTTGTACCTATGGTTGATGTTGTTCCTGATGTAGAACTATAGTTATAGGCACTCCTGCAAGAGGAACTACATCCATTGGAATATTGACCTTTTTCACAGCTTCCTCTTTCTCTTTGACAAGTTTTTCCATTTGTTGCTCCATCTGTTTTATTTGCAAATTTTGTTCCATAATGAGTTTTAGCATGTCTGATTTCTGAGCCTCAGTTTCTTCAATTTCTTTAGTCATTGGGTCCTCTAAAGCTGGCAATTTGAGTTGCTTCCTTAATGTTGAAACCTCAACATTTTTCCTCTTGACAATTTCTTCTGCAACATTTATATTGGAGGGATCATATCCCATCTTCAGCACCAAATCTTCCAAAGATTTGATCTTGGTGTCTTTTTCCAATGAGGAAACTTTTTCCATCTTGAGTTGTGACTATGTATTAGGCAAGGTGACCTGCAATTTTGACCGAATCATGGTAGTGTTAGTTAAAGTAGAATAAATCATTTGGCCTGTCTGTTTTTGCATCTGAATTTGGTCAATTGAATGTACATATTTAACATTAAATTCAAAGGAGGTTTGCTTCTGGTAATGTGCAGCAGTTCTGGGTTGTGGAATCTGATGTTGTAAGAAAGCCATCTGCATTTTACCCTTTTCAGAATCAAAGACTGAAAGAAGTCTGGCTTGAGAACTAGAAGAATGTTTCCAGAATTGAGTATAAGTGTTCAATTTTAACTCCTCAGTCTTCTTCTTAATTTCACTGAAAACATGAAAAATATCATCTTCTTCATTTTTATCCTTCCGACTGCCTTCACTGGTCTGAATCACCTGTTGTTCATGAGATGTGGTGGAATGAGTGGGAGACTAAGTAGACTGTCCACTAGACAAGGTGAAAAGAGATGTCTCTTCGAGTCTGTCAAATGTTTCTTTTTGTGACTCATTAGTTGCACTGACCTTCAAAGAGATCTTAGGCCTCTTCTTTCTGTGCACAATTCTAAAGCCTTTACTTGATGCTTCTTCTGTAGGGGATGACTGTTCTTTCCTTCCTCATTTGGTTGTCTTTTCCTGTGCAAGTGGAGTTTGTATATTTGAAGTACAGACTGCCTGCTCTCCAGCTTCTTGAAGGGTGTTTTCCTTCCATTCGAACATAATTTTGTATTGCTCAATCTCAGGCATGGATGTGTGATGATATGGACTAAATTTATTTTCTACTCTGCGTTTTGAAATCACTCCCATTGGGTCATAAGACCAAGTGAAGCTGAGGCCAAACTTCATCTCTTTCAATAACCTATCGACTTCTTCTCCTGTTGTTCTAGTGTTACAGATAAATGGACCAACCTGAGCTTTTAGCTTAAACTGTTATTTATTCTTTGCAACCACAAAATGCACTTCATCTACATTGAGCCTCTGCCTAATATATTATAATGCAAAAATTCTCATAGGGAGTACTTAGGAAGTTTGTAAGGTGGAAGTTCATAGCCATAGACTCTGATCTCTGTATAATTTTGGTAAAGATACTAATATCCTGTTGTGGCTTGGTCAACTAGTTGCAAAAATTTTACAATTTCATCACTAATTCTTGATTCTAGAGTGCTGCTCAGAAGATTAATGGTTGGATGAACAAATAATTCAATGAACTGTTTATATGAAAATTCTTCTTTCTCCTTGATTCCTGTAGAAGTCCAAAAGATAACTGATTGTTAGTTCTCTTCTTCATCTAGCTTCTGCAAAGTGAATGGAAACTTGTCTCCCTGAAAATAGATAAAAAGATATACAAGTACTGAAGCATACTTGAATACCTCTTCAGTATTGAACTGGACAAATTGTTCATGAATGGCCTCAGCTAGAAATTGACTAAAGTTAAAAAGAACAGTGGGTTTGGAACCAGCAGAAAAGATAGACAAGAAACCAATGATGGCTTCATCTACATATTGATCAGAATATTAACCAAGGAGATAGGAAAGAATGGTTGTAATATCCCATAATAATAATAATAATATAATATTAAAATATAAGCAAATAAATAATAAACAATAAAGAAAATATAATAATATCAAATAGGTAATAAATAAAGAAGAAATATAATGATAACAAATCAATAAAATAGTAAATAGCAATATTAGAGTTCTAAATAAGTATATATAAAAGTAAACTATAAAATAGTAACAATAAGTAAAGTTAACAAAAAGTAAAATGAAATAAGAAAGAATTAACTAAGAAAATTATAAAAATAGTAAAAATAAGAAAAGTTATCAAAAAGTAAAAATGAATAAAATAATAAAGAAATAAATTAAGGGAAAATTTAACTTAAATAAAACTTAAAATAAAAAACCAAAAGTTGCATGTTGACACATGGAATGTGTGCATGCAATTCCCCTTCCAATGTTTGGTCTATTTAATAGACGATGAGGAAGATACGAGATCATTCCTTCATCCATTCTCTTGGGAGAAAAGTGTTGTGAGACAAAGGATTCCCTGGCAGTAGTACGTTGATTGAGGGCTCGGGGGTGGCCAGTTGTAGAAATTTTTTGTGTAACTGAGCCTACGGTTGGGTGGAGAGTCGTCCCCAAAACCTTGTTGCAGTTAGCGGATTCAAATAACATTCAACTCCGAAATTACAAGTAAGGAATATCATCGCTACAGGTAAGTTGATTTTTCTCTTATTTCTTAAAAATTCTATGCTAATTAGTAGAAGAGAGGTGTGCTAATTGTAAATCACATAATTGATTTAATTAGTTGCATGTTTTAATTTTGAGGTTGTTACAATGGTGGTAATTTGCTTGGTTCTATCTGGGAATATAGATGAATCATAGGGAGGGTTTCTTTTAAGCAGAGGGCTATCTACAACTAGGAAAAGTTATAGGGTTTAGCTTTTTTAGTGAAATCCAGCTTCTTATAGGCTTTCATGAGAAAAAGGAGTGGTTGGCACAATAATTGGGGCTTGCAACATCTAGTCAATGGACTGGCCATTGATGGAGCACAGGGTTTCTCCTATAGGCGAGATGATAGCTCTTTCAGTGGGGTCATAGGATGCATGGCATTTTCTGACAAATTTAGGTGCTCTGTGAGTCTAAGGGAAGATGTAATGAGAAATATGGGAGTCCCAAAGTCCAATTTTGTCAGTTTGATCGACGAATTGGTCCTCCATCTAATAATAGATTTCAAACAAGTCAAATTTGGACAAGGACTCATGGATTTTACAGTCTCTGTCAACCAAGGGAGTATGATGGAAATCAACTTAAGGATGAATGAGAGGATTTTGGGTTTCTGCAACTTCCTTCCCCTTAGGAGGCATTCTGTTGATTGGATTACAAACTGAAAGTGACAAAAATGGGAAGTATTTGGCTGAAACACAGTGATAACAAAAAAATAGTGTAATTGAAATAGATAGAATAAACCTGGATCTTGGCTTGCTTGTGAACAAGATGGAAAATTGGCTTGAATGGTGAATTTTTCGTTTTGGCTGTAAGTTGCAAGTATCCAGTGATCAATTGAGTTACGGGAATGCACTGTGTAATAGTTTTAATGAAATAATGGGGTTTATAAGGCATAAAATGGAGCGGGTATGTTAATCAACAGCTAAATTCATATTAACTCTCCAACGGAACTGAGAAACGGATTGATGGAATATTCAATTGCAAGGAGTGGCGAATTAAATGGATAACAGACATGTATTGGACCCCTAAGTTCATATATGCATTCATGACCTATAGATGATGTGTTCTCAATGAGTTTGATGACATGACTATCACGGTTAGGCTTGGTTAGGTTAAGTCTTTGATCAAGTTTTGTATGAATGTCTTTGTCTTGATGTTAATTATTATTCTGGAAAGTCTCATTGAATTTTAGGCAGTGGTTTGGAGGTTGACATGGAATTTAGGCTCAGATTCTGGGACAATACCCTCTGAGCTAAAGATTTTAGGTCACAACCGCTACCTAGTAAGTTTATGCATGTGGTTGGAGGCCCTCAACTGCATGGAGGCCTTTTCATGCATGCGGTTGGGAGCCCACATCACTAAAATAAAATTCAAGCTGAGGGTTTGGGCACAAAGAGTGGTTTTTTGGCTCTTTGGTGTCTTGTAGCTCCTAAGGAATGTTAGTAAGGTTCTAGTTTGTCTATTTCGCTTCCTTAACAGTACTTAGGAGGTTGAGTCATGTCATAGTAGGCCTCATCTCATGTTTACCCTGAGAGGTTGATGAAAGTGGGTAAATGTGGGGGAGGCGTTTACATTGTGGTCCGCTAGGATATTTCCTGAGCCCTCTTATGAGTTGGCCCTTGCATGCTAATGACCTTTAGAAGTATCTTCATGTCGATTTTCTCCACTCTACCAGTCTTCCTTGACCTACAAAATATATGTAACATCCTCCTTGCTACAACATCCTTTACATGCTTCACCCTTGCTGAAAAATCCTAACCGTTGATTCTTCCTTGCATGTGTCTCTTCTCCTCGGATTCCACTACCTCCTTCTTGCATGATGTCTCCCTGCATCGTGCCTCACCTCTTGTGCCAACCCTCTGTTGCACCATCTATATCTTCCATACTCCTTGATTCCCCTATGGGGTCCCTTTAGAGGTGGTGGTGATGTTCAAATTTATGCCTCCCAACATTATTCTATGATCTAGTGGAGAGATAGAACTTGTCAATCAAGGCCTTGCTCTTTTATACTTGACAGTGTCAGTTATGATGATGCTTGATGATGCTTATCAATCTAAACTCTTCTTATAAAAATATTTCAATATGAGAGTATCCTTGTATTTGGTTGTGTAATTATGAATACCTCCTTAGTTAAGAGGGAGTGTTGGAAATGTAATTGGGTTCAATCTTCATAATTATCATTGTACTTGTGTCATTATATATTTTATGTAAAAGAAAAAGAAGAAGAAAAAAATTAATTTTATTATTATTTTCATTAGTCAAAGCATTTTCTTCATGCTTCTGGGTTTATTGAGTCAAAAGAAAAAACTTCTTGAGTCAAAGTCCCATTTGGACTATTTGTAAGAAAATAAAATATTTTATTTTAAGCTAAAAGAGTAAATTTGTCACCAACATGACCAAGTCAGCCCATAAAAGCACCTATTTGACCTCCTAGATGTGCATATATAGAGAGCAATTCGACCTCATTTATACATAAAATCATGTCATCAAAATTTGTGCCTAGAAAAGGAGAAATAAGACTAGCAAAAGACAAAAGAACAAGAGCAAAGGTAAAAGGAGAGAGAGAAGAGGTCAAAGGAAGGAATTCTTGTGTTTTTTTTTGTGCTCTAATTTTTCCACACGCACGAAATTTTAGACTAGTGCAGGGGATGAAAATTCAAAATTTAATTAGGTTTGAAGGGTGTTGACCAACGTTGAATTTGTTATATTTGACTTGCTTGGGAAAGGATTGAACGAAGGCTGATTTAGGTCTTGTAGGAAGTTTTGGTATTGTTCTTTGGGTCTTGTATTTCTCATTTTGATCTGATTGTATAATAAGAGGATTTTTTGGGTTTTGCCCTAGCTTGGAGCCTACATTTTTGTGTTCTTTTTCTCTTGTGATCTTCATGTTTTATGTCTTGGTAATTATTTGATGAAGAGAACATAATAAAAGAAATAAGAAGCCAAAAAATATTCACAAAAAATTATCAAGTAAGATAAATCAATCCTAATTTGCTAGCCTATTTGTTTCTCAACAAGAATTCCTTTGAGATTGGGTCACGATCAACCTCTGAAACGACTACTTCATTAGCTAGAACAGCTTAACAAACATAATAAACAACTACATGTTCGACATAATAGATTGAATCAATTATTGGATCGACTGTTGCGACTACAGGCTATGTCTTTGTAGGATATCCAGTGGAAAAGCAATTTATAGATCAAGATCATTCCCTGGTAGCAAAGTCCTAAGTTCTGAATCCAAGGTCATATTAATATCTTAACTTATTGTAAAAATTTCCATGTCTATTGATGGCACATATGGGAGTGACGAGGAGGTACCATACATAAAGATAAGGGGAGAGGTATTCGTGCATTATTAATCAGTTAAGGCCTTGGCCAACAAGTTACTTATTTAGTAAGGGGCTTAGGTAAGAAAAGAGAAAATGTATGGGGGGTGTTGTTAGGGACACTTATAATTGTAATTATATTGTATACGAGCTTCTAATAGTTACCTTCCTTTGTGATTTTCCATTCTATGTAAAGAGAAATACAATTAGACTTATATTATTCTCGACATATAAATATCTATTGCTATATTAAATAAAGGTTGTATCCATAAGAGGCTAAAATTGGGAGCTCTAAAGAGCGAACAATTTTGAGCATTTTTTTCCATGATTACTATTGAATTCAAGCAGATGACTTCCTGGCACCTTTTCTTCTTTTTCGCAAATCATGACATATGAAGAATGGTTAGAGATCACTAACAAAAATGAAAAGAGCAATAAGGAAACATTCCATAATATGTTTTACTTTCCATTATTTTAATGGTTTGTTTTTTCCTTTACTAGTCTTTTCTCAAATACCTTGGAAATTAAGAAAAGGGATATTAACAACTTTTCTCCATATCATAATAGTTCACAAAAGGAATTGTTATCATTTTTACAATATAATCCTATTGTAATGGAGCTCATGCATACATTTATCAGCTATTTATTGAAATTATATATAGTAGTGAACATTGAAGATCAAAATCTTTGGTTGTGGTAAATCCTATTGTTGCTCATATAGGGAAAAAAAATTCAATTCAACTAAACTCTCCATCCTCTTGTTGTTTGTATTTACAAGTGGTAAGCACCAATCTTCCATGGCTCCACTTAGGGATCTTCTTTCTACCTACTCCACTTTCCTCAATTTATTGTTTTGCTTGCTTGCATTTATTGTTTGCTCCATTTGCTTGGGTTTATGAATAGTGCATGCATGTTTTCTTTATGCCTACTTAATATGAAAACATGAAAATGGATAGAGATCAACATTGATTCAATGTAGGTTTGATTCCTTATTGTCAAATTTTTAAGGTTGAATAAGTACTACTCAATTAAAACATTTATTTTAGTCAACAAAAATTAATCTTATTTCTTTGTTTGGTATTTTGTATCACAACACACATGCAACAATCATTAAGCTTATAATTCTTGTGGCAAAAGATCTATTTTTATTTTATGGAAAAATGTATTGTTGGTAGTTTTAAAAGTTGTTTTTCTTTATTATACATTGCAATGATACCCATAAAATAATACTATAGTTTGACTATCTTTAAAAAAATCACACAACTATTGTTTGAATAATTTGAACAATTACCCTAGAAAAAAGAAGAAGAATTTCATTGTATCTAAGGAATGGTATCCAAGCAATGGAAAAATAAATAGCCCTATTGAATTCTATCCATATAATTCTTTTATAAACTAAATAAATGATCTAATTATCCTTCCATATAATTCTTTTATAAACTAAATAAATGATCTAATTATCCTTCCATATAATTTTTATATAAATAGTGAGTAAATTATCCTATTATAGTAAACCAATATTTTATATATATATTCAAAATTTACCTTAATCTTAGAAAAATAAAAATTATACCCAATAAAAATATAATATAATATGTAAAGTAAACCAATATTTTTATATATATTCAAAATTTACCTTAATCTTAGAAAATAAAATATAATACCAATAAAAATATAATATAATATGTAAAATAAAAATGAAATATTAAATTATTTACATTTTCATATAAAAATGGTTTATTTTAACTTTTCATTACTGTAAAACTAAAATAAAATTACTGTTTTATGTTAAAATGTAATCCTTTCTTCAATTTGATCCTGCTAACGAGGTAAGGTGACCGTGGCACTCCCACGAGATTCATGAGATCCACGGGAACCGAGGAATTCGCACGACTTTTTGATGTGACCTCTATAAAAGCTGGTTGCGTAAGGTTGAACTTCAATCGCTGCTGGTTGCGTAGGTTGAATATGTTATTTTAATTTATAATAGGTTTATGATTTGAATGAGGATTTTGTTTTTATTATTATTTACTGTTATTTATGATTTCTTGATTTCTGTATTATATATATATATATAATATATATATGGATTATTTAATTTAATTTAATTGGTAAGTATTTTTTAATTTAGTTTTTTTTTAATTTATATTAAAAATATAATTATACATCATTTAAATTTATGTGATAATATTTATATATATATCAAGGATTTTTAAATATATTGTTTTTTTTTTATTTTCACTCTTCAGGTTACAAAATTTTCATATTTACAAATGTTAAATTAAGTATTTTGATTACTATTTAGTTTTTCAATAATATAATTTAATTTATATAACTAAATATACTATTAATATCCACATGCAAATTTATGTGTTTCATTCATAGTTTTCTTAAGCAAAGCTTATGTACATGAATATTGAAGATTGGGTCGTTAGGCAAAATAAATAGCACAACAATATAATTCTAATGTTTTTCATTCACATGATTTCCTTGCACAAAGCTTATGTATAAGAATATTGAACAAAAATTAATAATAATAATAATAATTTAAAATAAAGCTATAATTTAATTAATTTAGATATGTCCATCTACCCATTTAATATGTATTTAATTTTTATGGTTGTATTAGTATTTATTTTTAGGTTCCCTATTAAACATCAGCAAATTAATCTTTCATTAATCTAAATATTTATTTTATGGTCATAAATGAAATATGCTCGCATGTTTTAGTCATCACCTCTACATGAATTGATGGAATTTTAAATACTAACAACCTTGCATCTCTAAATCCATCTCTGCCTTTTCACATTTACTTCATATAATTATGAAATTACCATGCAAATTATTGAATAACAAATGGCATTATGTGGATAAGTGGATTAAATTTTTTCATATTTACCTAATATATTATGACAAATCATTAAATAAAAAATGATATCCTATGGGTATACCTTGTTTGTAACACTTGCATCATGTAATGCAACAAGTGATAAGTGTGTTCTTCTTAAATTCTTTATAATATTTTCCCTTAAGAATCCTCTCACATGCAAATGTGTTGGTAGGAATAGTAAAAATTATTTTCCATAATTTTAGCATGTTTGGAAAATTTATATAAAACTTTGTGACAAAAAAATCCACCAAGCATCTTCATGGATAATCCCTCACAATTGACATGAAGAGTATCAACAAGTGCAAACCACTCTTTTAGATAAGCTTCAAAATCAAATAATGCTTTGTTTTTCTTTTATGGAAAATTGTATGGTTGGAGGTTTTAGAAGCTGTTTTTCTTTATTATACATTGCAATGATACCCATGAAATAATACTATAGATTGATTGCCTTTAAAAAAAACTCACTACTATTCTTTGAATAATTGGATCAATTACCCTATAAAAAAGAAGAACAATTTCATTATATCTAAAAATGGTATCCAAGCAATGAAAAAATAAATGGTCTTATTAAATTCTCTCTATATAATTCTTCTCTAAACTAAGTAAATGGTCCAATTAAATTCTCTCCATATAATTCTTATATAAACAGTGACTAAATAATCCTATTAATTTTTCTTTATATAGATTGCAATATTAGTGAACCAATATTGTGTATATATATTTGTTCAAAGTGTACTTTGATCTAAAAAAAAGGTACAAATAAAAAATATAATATAATATGTAAAATATAAATGATATATTAAATTATTTACATTTTCTTATAAAAAATATAATTTATTTTAGCTTTCATTGTTGAAAAACTAAAATGAAATTACTCTTTTAAGTTAAAATATAACTCTCTTCAATTTGTTTGAATAATTAGACCAATTACCCTATAAAATTCTGAATTTCAGTATATTTTAAAAACAGTATCCAAATAATGAAAAAGTAAATTCTTATTAAATTATCTCTGTGTGATTTTTATATAGACCAAGTAAGTGGTCCAATTAAATTTCCCCTATGATTTTTAAATTTGATCTGCGTTCAAAGTAACCGTGGCACTCCCACGAGATTCATGCGATCCACGGGAATCTGACGTTGTCAATTTGGAGGTGGCCGAGGAATTCGCACGACTATCTGATGTGACATCTATAAAAGCTGGTTGCGTAGGTAGAACATCAATCTCTGAATCGTTGTTTAGCATCCACAAAACCTGTGACATGGTTGGTCGCATCCCTGAAGAGCCTTGAGTGCAAAGAAGTGCAATTGTGATCACTCTCAACGCCTGCTCTGCAGGGTACTGCCCTTCTAATTTGGAATCGACAATATCCAAAACTTTATCGTGTTCGTATTCGTTCCAAACCTGCATCATCATCAAACTCATACTTTGAATTTTATGTTTGCCACTGAGTTTCTTCGCCAGATTTATTTAATGAACAAATTCTTAAAACGGAGACAAACCAATTCTAAAAGAAGCTGCATAGGCGCTGGTAAACTTTCATCCACGCTCTGTCTCCCACTCACGATCTCAAGAACCACGATGCCATAACTATAAACGTCAGCTTTTTCCGATAATAGCCCATGGACGGCATACTCTGGCGCAGTGTAGCCTCTGCATCATCGCAACAAATTCGTGGAAGAGCGATTTCAAAATTTTGGGAAAATTTGATTAACATGAGTATTAAATTTTAAGGCCATTGTCTACACAAATACAAAATTATTTCAAGATAGCAATTAAATTTAACTTCAACGCAAAGATGTGATATTAATAAATAATTTGCACAATTTACCTTGTTCCTCCTACTCTGGTAGAAACATGGGTTTCGCCTTCGGGAAAGAATCGAGCCATTCCAAAATCTGCGATTTTTGGATGAAATATGTCATCTAGAAGTATATTCCCACATTTGATATCTCTGTGTATGATGCGAGCGTTCGAATCTTCATGTAGATATGCAAGCCCTCTAGCTGTGCCCATTATAATGTTTAAACGGATTTCCCAGCTCAAAGGATTTCTTATCTCTCCTGTGGATTAGAACAATATTATTCCAGGGCCTCAACAGAGGTAATTGTACCGATGAGCATAATTTTAGAAAAACAAGTTGAATCGTTAAAACAACGGGCATTGGGCAGAGTAACCGACCGAACAAATGCTTGTGAACACTGTTGTTTGCCATAAATTCATAAACCAGCAAGCGGTCGTGCCCTCGCGTGCAACATCCGAGTAAACGAACAAGATTACGGTGGCGGACGCTGGTTAGGAGCTTCACTTCCGTCAGAAACTCCTCCTCTGCTTGGCTAGTCTGCCTTCCATTCAATTTCTTGACAGCGACATCCCTTCCATCTGGAAGTCTTCCCTGCCAATCATCAAAACCCAATACAATTGATTTGCAATGATAGCACAATGTTGGGCAGACCCATAAAATCCACGCTTCATATACCTGATAAACTTCTCCGAATCCTCCTCTGCCAAGCATGTGTTTTCTGTCGAAGTTACCAGTCACATCTCTCATAAGCTCATAATTAAAAATAACTTGTTCGAAATCTCCCGCTGCAGCAAAAGATAAATAAGCATCTGCTTAGACCATCACGGCAACAATTTTCTCATAACGATTGAATACAACAAAGTTAAAAGCGAAATGCAACATTAATCTATAACTTAATGATAACCAGATTATAAAGTATGTGGAAGAATGAAATGCCCACCTATACAAATCATTCAAACTTTTACCCTTGAGGTTTTACTTCTATAAATTCTATATAAATTTTCTATAAATTCTATATAAATTTTATAAAAACACTAAGTTGTTTTTAGTAAGATTTTTTTTTAAGTTTTTTAATGAGTTTTTTCAGTTTAATTTTTAAAGAAATTTATTGAAATCACAAACTTGATAAGTAATTTTCCACAATTGAGATGCTTTAGAAATAGTATTTTAAAAAATTTTCATGGTGTTGAATCTATATATACAATGAAAAACCAAGGTAAATAACAAAATTAAGATTTCACTTCACATTTTCAACCAAATTCCAACACCAAACAATCTATAAAAGATCAGTAAATCCCAAAAAAATGTCAAAAAAATCTAAAATCCCAAAAAAAATCCACATTTAAAAAATCTACGCTAATATATTTATAGTCACCTGTTCTATCATAACGTTTTGGATGTCTATTACGTTGGCAGAACAAAAAACATAGCACTAAAATCAAAGCTGTTCCTCCCGTGCTTCCTAAAATTATAGGGACTATTTTCGATGAGGATTTTCCCGATGAAGGTGTCCAATTCGTCGATGCTGTGAAAACAAAAGATTAATAAAAAACGTCAGTTGAATCTGCGATGCTGTGATTGATAATTAAAAAGTTGCAGCAATATGATAATTAAAAAGTTGCAGAAAATCTGAAAACTCGTACAGGATGTCTGGTTGTGGGTGAAAAACGAGTAAGTGGAGTAGCGTAGAAAACAGCCCGCCTCGAGACCTCGGCCTTCAAGTCTGGGAATACAGGTAAGTAAAAGATTCTTAGCTCCTGTCAAGCACCGTTGGCATCTAGGAGAAGTAAGTGGGGGCCAACACTGAGCGAGACCATATAAAGAGTCATCAATGGATCCAACAGCATAGTTATTATTTGCAGAAGCGTTCAATATGAGTTGCGTGGATAAATCCTCGGCCCTCTGAGAAAATGCCTGTGGATCGCTGTCATTGGAGGAGAGACAGTAAGAGGTCCCGGCACCCAAGGATTCCCCATAGAAACTACTAGAATTCTCGTAGCGGAGGAAACAACCGTCCAGATGAATCCGACCACCACTGGATTGGGTGCAGGTTGCTTTTAATTGAGTCGCCGCTTCGGTGAAGCATTCTGAGCACTCATTGGCGCTTAAATATCTCCGACACACTGCGAGACCATAAACTGGGTCCGTTTTACCAGCTTTGTCTGTGCCTGAAAATGCAAAGCCATTTTTGGAGAGATTTGGCAGAAGCGATGCGAAAACATAATTCAGATTTTCATAGAACGCTGTGGCATTAACATACGTATAAGCTGGCACTGGGCTGCAGCCTTTGCTCACTACCGTAGTCTGGGGATCATCTGTCGCAGCGAAACTTACAGCAATCATCAAGGCCGCCATAACGGCCGCAAATGAAAAGGGGGAAACTTCGGCCATCAGTAGAATGCGCCAATAACCAATGAATGTCTGGACTGAAACACAACACATGTATATATGTAATACAGAAATGGTGTATCTACCTGTCTCCAACAACAAGCTTGAAATATAAATTTCAAAGGTCAATTTCTGACGCTATAACGTACCTGTCAGAATTTATGAGAGCAATAATTATCACCAGATACCATGGGAAATATGATGTCACTCAAATCAAATTCAGTTGTATACGTTTTTGGATGTCAACGCTGAATTTTGAAGTGCCATCGAATTGTTTACCATACACGATATTAATTTATATAATTTTAATTTAATAATAAATACTAGCAGTTGCCTCAAAAGGTGAAAAGAAATAATAAATATTAAATTGAAAGAATTGTATTTTGGTTCAGAATAATAAATATTATAATAATTCAATAATTCAAATTAAACCTTGTCAATAAATTGTCCAAAAGAAAATAAATCCTTAATCAAAATTATACAAATTATTATTCTTCATTTCTCTCAATTATTTATATAATAAAATCCAATCAATGATTTAAAATTGCACACATTAGAGCAAGTCAGTCCGCTTTGCCACCAGAGATAGCAGATGATATTTTTTTGCACCTAAGGTGTACCTTTTGAATGAGTTAATCCACCACTCATCGTCTATTCATTTTCGACCGTTGGATTTGTTAAAGTTTTCCAATTTGTCTCGCAAGTTTTCCAGAGATGTGTCTCTGCTAAGCAACTAGACAAAATGTGCCCTTCTTTCTCCCAAATTCTCCACATTAAAGGGGGGAATTACAACAGAAAAGTTTTTAGCAGTGGGGAAATTAGTAAATCCACTGAAAATAATAGTAAAAATTTGGTGATGGGAAATGTTATAGTCTACACAATTTAAATATCTTGGAAATTTTCAAATATTAAATCTATTTATACATTCAAAAAAAACATATAATCAATCTTAAAAAAATACAAAATATAAAACAATTAAAATACACCCGCATTACAAATCTAAATTTTACAAAACTCTATTATATATTTAAAACTAAAATAAAAATTAACGAATATGCAAATCTAGATTTTACAAAACTCTATTATATATTTAAAACTAAAACAAAATTTAACGAATATGCAGTGTTGATATAATTTTCTTTACAAAATCACATAACAAAGTTGTCTGCGAAATTTTTAAGATTAATAAACATGTAATATTTTAACAAGGGTTTACCACCGAGTGGATATTTGGGTGATTTTTTTTTCCCGTGTGTTCGGAGGTCTCCTTTCTCAGCCAAGGAGTAAACGGAACGCGAGGAGCAAACGGGAACGTAACACCGAGTGGATATCTGGGTGATTTTTTATTTTTTCCCGTGTGTTCGGAGGCCTCCTTTCTCAGGCAAGGAGTAAACGGAACGCAAGGAGCAAAAGGGAACGTGGAACCGACATTATATTAATGGAGAGGTGCCAACGAAACCACATATCCTAATCTTAACAATTTTGTACATGTCTATGAAATACAACATACAGGTTTCTGTAGAAATGACGGATGAGAAACGCGTCGATGCATCCACGCAATTCACAGTACAAAATTGGACGCACCTCATTTAAATTCCACTGCTCCTAGCTTTTGTAGACGCCATAAGTAAAGGCACTTCAGACTTAACAGGATTTGATTTACTGAGCGTTTTACTCTGCCAACGAAACAAAGATTTTTGCTACAGAGACCCCTGGGAGGAAGTCCAATAAATGCGATCGGCCTGAATTTTTCTCCCTGAGCTGTTCTCGCTTTCTCTGTTAACGCTGGAAAGATGACGACGCCCTGAACCGGCTTTAGATATGCCGGGAAACAAGACGTTTTGACGGGATCTTAATACCAGAATGTGTGGGGTCGCCGGTTCGAATCACTCCCCGTTCTCAGCGGATCTGGTTGGCGGACTGTCCCACTGCCTCGACACGTGTGAGAAAGAATCTTAGGTTCCGGAAACATGCGGGCCACCCAATAAGGGTTACGTGTCGTGTGGAAACCATGTCAACTAATCAGGGTTACGTGTTATGTAAGAAACGATATCAATTGTCAATACGGAAATGAAAGTGTTAGACGACTGTGTTGATTCATAAGAAGGCCTATTGGCCTAAATATATTAAATCTTTATATTATATTTGTCAAATATTTTCAATAGTCTTAAGAACTGATTTTTTTTTTAATTTAATTAAGTAAATTTTTATAGTAACATATTTTTAATATTTGTTAAAAGTTTTTTATTTCAATTTAAGGTGGATGAGGATCTCTTGACTTTTTTAGATTGATTCTCAAGGGAATATGCTCAACATATACTTGATTTTAATGTTTATCAAAAGATGTTGACTTTTTGTTTTTATTTTTTTAATTGATGGTCTATATTGATTCTCAATTTCCTAGGAATTTGAGATTATTTCAATTCTAATATGTATTTCCTAGGGATTTGAGATTATTCCAATTATCCAATTGGTGTATGAGACTTTCTTGTTTGTGGAACAAGGGACCCGACATTTTTAGATTGATTCTCAAGGGAATATGCTCAACATATGCTTAGTTTTAATGTTTATCAAAGTTTGTTGACTTTTTATTTTTATTTTTTTAATTGATGGCCTAAATTGATTTTCAATTTCCTAGGGATTTGAGATTATTCCAATTCTAATATGTTCATATTCTAATTAGATGAGGAAATTATTATTTATTATTATCCCAGTGGTGTATGAGACCCCCTTGTTTGTGGAACAAGGGATTATCCCAGTGGTGTATGAGACCCCCTTGTTTGTAGAACAAGGGATTATCCAATTGGTTGGTGTATGAGACCCCCTTGTTTGTGGAAGAGGGGATTATCCGAGTGGTGTATGAGACCCTCTTGTTTGTGGAACAAGGGATTATCCAATTGGTGTATGAGACCCCGAACTGTTAAGTCTAACAAGGCATACATACTCTACCCCCTCTGGTTTTGAACCTGTAATCTCCTAGGAGTAAACACATGCTTTTAACCATTAGGCTCAATAAGCAAATTTAATTCCTTTTTTTCTCAAGTTAAATTAGATTTGTGCAACGTGACTCCCCCCACCAATTTCCTAGGGATTTGAGATTATTCCAATTCTAATAAAAGTTCATATTCTATTAGATGGGGAAATTAATATATAACTAAATTTTATTTAGCAAAATGGTTTATTTTACAATAAGATGTGTAATTCTTTTCTTCTCAAGTTAAAGTTGAACCATGATCTTTTTATACATGGTTAAATGAGTGCATTGGTAAGACATTCTTCTTGTTGCAATAATTTTTTTGTTATATTTATGAAGCCTTCTTCTATATCAACCACATCAATATTTTTAATGTGGTTGTACTAGTTTTAATGTGGTTGTATTAAATTTTTTCATAATAAAGTAGGAATAAATCTTTATGATTAAAAACTTTATTATATGTTTTTAAAATCTATATATATATTTAACTCTTATATTAATATTTTTTCATCATACACATTATTATTATTATTATTATTATAAATATAAATAGTGTTGAAAAATATATAAATTATAATTAACTAAATTGTTGAAATAATAATAATAATTTAAAAATAATTTTATTATTATTAAAAAAAGTGTTTTATGTGCATATGACTGCATTAATATTTACTTTTAAGCTTCCTCTTGAATGTTGGCACATTAATCTTTCATTAATCTAAATATTTATCTTATGATCATAAATGAAATATGATAAGATACTCTACTTATCTTTTCTATATGAACGTATGGAATTTCAAATACTAACAACCTTACATCTCTAAATCCATATTTACCTTTTCACATGTACCTCATACAAATATGAAATTACCATGGACCATGTGGATAAGTGGTTTAAATTTTTTTCACATTCCCCTAATACAATTATGAAATTACCATCTAAATCATCAAATAAAAAATGACACCTTATGGGTACACCTTTTTGGTAAAACATGCATCAAAGGATGTAATGCAACCCATGATAGTTTTGTTCCTCTTACATTCTTTATAACTTTTTGTCTTGAGAATCCTCTCACATGAAAGTGAGTTTGTAGGAATAGTAAGTATTGTGTACCATAATTTTAACATGTTGTGAAAAAAAATTCCTCCAGACATCTTTCATGGATAATGCCTCACAAGAAATGTATCAACAAAGCCACTCTTTTAGCCAAGGTTCAAAATCAAATAATGTTTTGTTTTTTCTCTTTCACATAAAGTATTTTGTAACAAATTTTCCAAGAAAACTCTTTGCATTCTATTCCCTTCCTTGAAAATTTTGTAAATAATGACACGGGCTAAATAATATTTTAGAGTTGAAAAAAAAAAGATCATAGAATCTTTCATTCAAGCTCTCCACAAGTGTTCACACTTATCCTTTTGCAAATTGTTTGCAACTCTCTAATGAACCATCTATGCAAGGTTTTATGATTGTTTTTGTGTATCAACATAATCACCATATGCATGTGGAATTGCTAAAAATCACAATTCATGCGTATGACCAAATCCCTCTTTATGGTGAATACTTATATAGAACATTACTTTTACAAGTATATATAACCAAATTGGACTAAAAAGATCCTTGCCTTATCATACCATGAGTCATTCCTCATTTTTCCACAAAGTCAATAGGGGAGGCATCAATACAACAAGCCCTTCAATGACTTGTTCTTTTGAAAGCAATTTAACTCCATGGATTTCAAGAACTTGAAAAAAATCAAGTTAATAAATTCTTGTGGATCAATAAATTGGCTATCTCTTTTAGTAGAACTTTGCAACCATGAATATGCCTTGTTCACTAGTTTCTCAACATATAATAATTTGGGTATTCTTTTGAAAACATGTGAGACATCCAAAACTTACTATGGCCATTGCAATGAATACTTGTGACTTTAAGTACATTTTTCAAAAAAATAACATAGTCATTTTCGTTGCCAACCGTTAATGAAGCTCAATATCTAAAAACGGTTATCAATGTCTAAAAATGGCTATCAATTTTTCATTTGAAAATCCCATTTGCTTCCTTTAGACCATTATGTTATTTTAGCTCTTTCATTGCAAACATTTATGAGCTTTAAAAAGAGTGAAATTGAAAGTCCCAACCTTTTTGAGTCTAGAAACATGGTAGAAACCACAAGATATTTTTCTAAATTACTATTTGTATTTCCATTGAGTATTAATGAAAAAGTAACTCCAACATTTTTTGCAGATTGGACCACTTCAAGATACTCAAATATATTAGAAAAGAATTATTTTGAGCCATTTGATTTGGGTGTTGTCTACTCAAGTGTCAATTTTGCACAAAAGGTCAAAAATATAATCTTAAGAGTGTTGAATCTTGTTTTGTTTTTTTATGAGAGAAATAAAGAGAAATAGATTTAAGGCATATAAAATCCTGGAACTTAATCAGTATAACCCAAATTTCCCAAAAATTGTACTTATCAAAATCGTGCCAAAAAATCTATTGTTTTTCAGGCTCTCACCACACCTCTCTCCACACCTCTCATTTGTATAAAAGTTAAATAAAGTAAAAACTAATATCCCCGTCAAATTTAACCCCGAGCTGTGGAGATGATTTATAAAGATGAGCACACTCCGCCATTATCATCATGACTTATCCTGAGTTTGAGTTTTGAAGAGACGGGCTTTTGTCGAATTGTATAATATACAAGATTTTGAATGGAATTTGTTACTTCACGTTTCCGAGTAGTTGTAAATGATGTTTATCGACGATGCCTGAGTACACGCCACGGTTGTCATTACGACTTATGTGAGTTTTGAAGTCACAGGTTTTTGTTGAATTGTACACTACACAAGATTTGAATATAATTTGTTAGTTCACGATTTAAGAGTACTTGGAGCTAGTCAAATTTGAGCTAAATTCGATCACGCGTGGCGCTCGTTCAAGAGTACTTGAAGCTAGTCAAATTCAATGGAGTAGAAACTTACGGTTCTGGATGTCCATCAAAATACAGTGGCCATGAAAACAAGTTCATTCATTATTGAACGCTTTAGAAAAGAAAAGGGCAACGGTTCGTGACGATACGGTTATCGACACCTATCAAAGAGTCAGCTGACAGCGAAAGTCAGGAAAAAGAACCTCGGAAAAGAGTTCGAACGTAAAAAGTAAAGTGTGTTTTCCATGTGCAACGTGTTTGAAACTTCAATATTCTGACCACTTTTTTTTTCAAAGATATACATGATGTTAGTCAAGATTGATATTTTTTTAATCATGTTTTTATAAAGTCCTTTTAATATATTAGAAAATGGCAAGTTTTCAAAGGTGTCTCAGACTGTCAAGTCCGAAGGTGTAACGCCCTGGCGAATCGGGCAGGTGCACGATGATGGGCGGGTGCCCCGCACGACGGGTGGGTGCCTTGCACGATGGGCAAACGCTCCTCTACACAACAGTTAGGCCGTGGGCACAACCCGGGCAGGTGTGCATGATGGTGGATGGGCGCCCTGCATGATGGGCGGGCAACCCGGACACAATAGGCAAATGCCGGGCGAGGCTACACAGCGTGCAGACAAACAAAGAAACAGGCGACCCGAGGGCGACCCGCGCCCGAGGGGCGGGCGACCCGAACGAAAATCAACGAACTCATCTCATTCGCATAGCGGTGGAGCACGGGTAGCGCAGGACCGCAGCAAAGAGATGCGCCCGCCAAACCGGGCACGGGACAGAACATACAGGGTTCGGTAGCGCGTTGAGGTGATACACAGTCACGGGTCGAGGCGTGGGCGAGGCGGTGCACAAGGTGCGCCTGCCCGCCCGACGCTGGTTCGTGCAGACACATATATATATATATAGCGGGCGACGTTTGACGGAGGGCTGTGCGTAGATGCGCCCTCCTGACCCACAGTTCATGTAACAAATATATATAGTGGTTGTTGTATACGGCGGTGGGTTGTGCACGAGGTGCGCCCACCCGCCTGGTGAACGGTCGTGCAGCAGACTTTTATACAGTTCGGTGTTGGCGGTGGGCTGTGCACGGGGTGCGCCCACCCGCCCTGTGAACGGGTCGTGCAGCAGACTTTTATACAATTCGATGTTTGGCGGTGGGCTGTGCACGGGGCGCGCCCACCCGCCCGATGAACGGTTGTGCAGCAAACTGATATACATATCGTGTTGGCGGTGGGCTATGCACGGGTGCGCCCACCTGCCCGGCAAACTGTTCGTGCAGGCAGCGTGAGCTCGAACGATAGCGGCAGCGTGGGCTCGAACGATGGCAGGCAGCGTGGGCTCGAACGTTAGCAGGCAGCGTGAGTTCGAACGATGGCAGACAGCATGGGGTCGAGCGACAACGGACGACGAACAACATATCACTTGGTGCGAAAATGGAAGGGCCGAAAGGTTATACCTTTGGCGTGGGCGGCTTTGCACATGGCAAAGGCCGACCCGCCAAAGAAGCTAACACATGGCGTTTCAAAACAAATTATGGGGTCGGCTTTAAGAACTGACACCCCTCATAAGTGGGCTGGCTAGCGTATATATAAGCAAACGCTAAGGCTCATTTGGGACATCAAGCATTCTTCGCTCAAGTCTTGGAGTGAGAGGAAGTGCGCAAGTCTTAAAGAGGAATGTGCATGCCTTATGCGCAGAAGGAATAAGAAGGGCACAGTTTTGTCTCGGTCGGATTTGGCAAGGAAGCCGTGAACGTGCAGGGGTCGTTGAGCAGACATATGCCGGGCTTAAGGCAGAGGTTTGCGTTCGGTGTGCGCTCTCTAGCCGTGAGGAGCTAGCATAAGGTTAAGGCTGTTCTACGCCTTGTTGTACATAAATTCTAGTGCTGGCCGTGGGTCTACGCCCGGCGCACTTGTGTTGTAATATTGGAAAATCTATTATAAAACATTGTGGGCAGACTTACCGGGAGTTGCCCCTCCCTCTATAATTGTGTGCAATTGTTATGCTTTGGGTTTAATTGCATATTGGTTATGAATGTTTTATGTGTAATTATAAACGGTTTTACTTGGTTCTTAATAATAAACTAAGTACGGTTATATGGAAGGCGTAGTCCATATGCACGGTTATTGAACAAATAACGTGCACGGTGGTGCCGCACCCGCCCAATAAGAAAAAAAAAAGATTGGGGGTGTGACAGGTGGTATCAGAGCAGGGTTGCTCGTGAAGATTTGGACAAGATTCTTGCAGGTGGCTTGGAGCAGACAGTGAATGGTTGACACTAGGTCACAGAAAAGCAAGAAGATGGCATCTAACTCTCAAGCTGGGTCTAGTCATGCGATGAAGGACGTAGTGAGGGATGCTACTCTTGAGTACATGGAAAAGGTGCTTGTGAAGATGGAGACTTTGGAGAATTCTTGGAACCAAGAAGTGGACTCACTTACTAAGGAGCGAGAGGCCATCTCAAAGGTCAAGGAAGAGCTTGAAGAACTCCGTACATAGCATGATGAGCTCAAGACACAATATGAGTACACTGATTTCTTGTGTACACAACTTGAAGGAAGGGTCAAAGAGGTTGAGGAATCGAGGGATCAGGGTCTTACGGAGATCGTGAACTTGAAGGGAACTCTTGACAAAACAGACAAAGCTCTTGAGGAAGCCAAAGACGAGATTGTGGTATTGAAAAGGGCCGTGAGGCACAACTCAGGTGGAGGAGTGCCCCATGTAAAGGTCAAGGAACCAGAGTCTTATGATGGTACAAGGAGCGCAAAGGTTCTTGGTAACTTCCTATGGGACATGGAGCAGTACCTAGAACGGTTAGGCCTACCTGGAGGGGAGGCACAAGTCAAGGTGGCCGCTCAGTTCCTAACAAATGATGCCAAAATGTGATGGCGAAGGAGGGCAGATCAGATTATCAATGGTAATGCTGATGACATCACTTCGTGGGAGGACATGAAGAAAGCCTTTCAGTCCCATTTCAGTCCTCAAGATGAAACTTGGGAAGCAAGGACAAAAATCAAGTTCATCAAACAGACCGGAAGCTTACAAGCATATCAACGAGAGTTTTCAAGCGCAGCATTGGAACTTCCCGACATGGCCGAGAGGGACAAAGTTTTCAATTTTATTATTGGGTTGAAGCCTTGGGCTCGTAATGAGGTGAAGAGATAGAAAATTAGAACGCTTGAAGAGGCCTTCGCTGCGGTCGACAGATTAGTAGATCACTATGATGAGACTTCCAATGAAAAAAAGAAGTCTGATAAACCAAAAGAAAAGAAGGAGGATGCTTCAAAGTCGGATGATACTCCGAAGGAGAAGAAGCCCTTTAAATGTTGGCTATGTGCAGGACCGCATGTGGTTAAGAATTGCCCTTCTAAACCAAAGGTGGCCATTGCTGCACAGGCAGACGAAGATAACAACGCTTCTGGAGGGATGATGCAGATCCTCGGAGCCTCTGCTACTACAGAAGTGACTTCTAGGAGGGATCCAGAAAGAAATAGGCTGGAGTATGTTCAGATGAAAATCAGTAAGGTCGAAGTACTCACTATGGTCGACAGTGGGGCTTCACACAACTTCATGAGCGAAGACACTGCAAGGAGACTTGGGCTGAAATTCGTGCCGATAAAGGCACAAATGAAGACCGTAAATTCTCCTCCTATGGCAATCCTTGGTATAACTGAAAAGGTAGACACCACACTTGGTGAATGGTCCGGGAAAGTGGACTTCACCATAGTGCGGATTGATGACTATGAGGCCGTATTGGGGATGGAATTCATGAAGCAGTTTGAGGCTATGGTGGTACCACATCTGAGGAAGCTCTTCATTTATGATGGAAGGGAGGATGTGTCCATGGGTGTTCCAATCATGGGTGTAACAAAACCTGATCGTAAACTAGGAGGTATGCAGATGGATGATAAGGAAAAGGCGGACAAGCGGTTGTCTACTGTTGAGACAAAGCTTGCGGAACAAGCATTGGTCATCCGATCACTTTCAGATAGCATCTTGGATTTATCAAGAAGGCTAGAGATAGTAGAGGACGATGATGATGAGGACGAGGTATATGTGAGGCCGAATATCCAGAAAGAAGATCGGGAAGCATATCTACAACGGATGGAGGTTGAGGATCTAGACAGATGGATCGAACTAATTAGTAAGGGAGAGCCTTCCGGCTCATCTCCCTTTCTATCTTCTTAGATGACATAGAGGATGGGCTCATTGTTGACTGCTCAAGGCAGTGAGCCCTCATCATAATTGAGCAGGTATGATGATCCCAACATGCGGCAGAAAGATGAGGTTCCCATGGACCTGAGCAAGGGATCATGAAGATGAGCGTGTGACACTTGATGGTACACATGGGCAGTTTGCACATGGAAACGGTGACCTGATGGAGACAGAATCTTTTATGGAGGGGTCTACATCATGGTTGATGACGATCTTGGCAGGGAGCTACCAGGATGGAGTGTTGTCGGGACGACAACGTTTTCGGGTGGAGGAGAGTGTAACGCCCTGGCGAATCGGGCAGGTGCACGATGATGGGCGGGCGCCCCGCACGACGGGCGGGCGCCCCGCACGATGGGAAAATGCTCCTCTACACAACAGTTAGGCCGTGGGCACAACCCGGGCAGGTGTGCACGATGGTGGATGGGTGCCCCGCATGATGGGCGGGCAACCCGGACATAATAGGCAAATACCGGGCGAGGCTACACGGCATGCAGACAAACAAAGAAATGGGTGCCCCGCGCACGATGGGTGGGCGACCCGAGGGCGACCCGCGCCCGAGGGGCGGGCGACCCGAACGAAGATCATCGAATTCATCTCATTCGCATAGCGGTGGAGCACAGGTAGTGCAGGACCGCAGCAAAGAGATGCGCCCGCCAAACCGGGCACGGGATGGAACATATAGGTTTCGGTAGCGCGTTGAGGTGATACACAGTCACGTGTCGAGGCGTGGGCGAGGCGGTGCACAAGGTGCGCCCGCCCGCCCGACGCCGGTTCGTGCGGACACACACACATATATATATATAGCGGGCGACGTTTGACGGAGGGCTGTGCGCAGATGCGCCCGCCCGACCCACAGTTCGTGTAACAAATATATATAGTGGTTGTTGTATACGGCGGTGGGCTGTGCACGAGGTGTGCCCACCCGCCCGGTGAACAGTCGTGCATCATACTTTTATACAGTTCGGTGTTGGCGGTGGGCTGTGCACAGGGTGCGCCCACCTGCCCGGTGAACGGGTCGTGCAACAGACTTTTATACAGTGCGGTGTTTGGCGGTGGGCTGTGCACGGGGCGCGCCCACCCGCCCGATGAACGGTTGTGCAACAAACTGATATACATATCGTGTTGGCGGTGGGCTGTGCACGGGTGCGCCCACCCGCCCGGCAAACTGTTCGTGCAGGCAGCGTGAGCTCGAACGATAGCGGCAGGGTGGGCTCGAACGATGGCAGGCAGCGTGGGCTCGAACGATGGCAGGCAGCGTGGGCTCGAACGTTAGCAGGCAGTGTGAGTTCGAACGATGGCAGGCAGCATGGGGTCGAGCGACAACGGACGATGAACAGCATATCACTTGGTGCAAAAATGGAAGGGCCGAAAGGTTATACCTTTGGCGTGGGCGGCTTTGCACATGGCAAAGGCCGACCCGCCAAAGAAGCTAACACATGGCATTTCAAAACAAATTATGGGGTTGGCTTTAAGAACCGACACCCCTCACAAGTGGGCTGGCTAGCGTATATATGAGAAAACACTAAGGCTCATTTGGGACATCAAGCATTCTTCGCTCAAGTCTTGGAGTGAGAGGAAGTGCACAAGTCTTAAAGAGGAATGTGCATGCCTTATGCGCAGAAGGAATAAGAAGGGCGCAGTTTTGTCTCGGTCGGATTTGGCAAGGAAGCCGTGAACGTGCAGGGGTCGTTGAGCAGACATATGCCGAGCTTAAGGCAGAGGTTTGCGTTCGGTGTGCGCTCTCTAGCCGTGAGGATCTAGCATAAGGTTAAGGCTGTTCTACGCCTTGTTGTACATAAATTCTAGTGCTGGCCGTGGGTCTACGCCCGACGCACTTGTGTTGTAATATTGGAAAATCTATTATAAAACATTGTGGGCAGACTTACCGGGAGTTGCCCCTCCCTCTATAATTGTGTGCAATTGTTATGCTTTGGGTTTAATTGCATATTGGTTATGAATGTTTTATGTGTAATTATAAACGGTTTTACTTGGTTCTTAATAATAAACTAAGTACGGTTATATGGAAGGCGTAGTCCATATGCACGGTTATTGAACAAATAACGTGCACGGTGGTGCCGCACCTGCCCAATAAGAAAAAAATAAGATTGGGGGCGTGACAGAAGGTATAGAGAAGTGTGTTTGTTTGAAGAGGTTGGAGATTTTTAAAGATTTTTTAAAGCATATTAAAAAGGAAGGTGCTCAAATTTTTTGGGATGGCTTTTAAAAAATAAATTTTTAGTTTAGGAAGGTATACACATTTATTTTTTAGGTTTTGATCTTATGATTTTTTTAGGAGGTTTTGAATTTATTTTTTAGGAGGTTTTAAACCTATGATTTTTTAGGAAGAAACACATGCTCTTAACTATTAGACCCACTCAAGGTTTTTAATTGGAAAGTGAGATTAGGGCTTTGTAAAAGTTCATTTATTTGTAATTTTTTTGGTGTTTTGTCAAGCATGACAGTGTGTTGGGTGAAGATTGTGCCTCACTGGGTTGTATATTAAAAACCATATTTTTTTTTGGAGTGATATGAAAGATAGCCTTATGCAATCAAGAAAGCAGCTATAAGACAGAGGAAAGACAACATCCATGGGTCGCAAAGCGTAACTGAAGAAGATTAGGAAATTGAATCGAAAAGAAGAGGCAAATATCGTTGCCATGTTTAGAGAGTTCCAAGCCCCAGTCGAGGAACTGAGAAGTCTAGTAGAAGACAAAAAGGGAATCCAGGGTGATTGGTGTAGCTTTGATATGCTACCACCTCCTATGTTTACAAGTAAATATTTTGATCATTGGGTTATCAAGATGCTAACTTTTATTCAAGCTAAAAAGTTAATTGAGTATGAGTCTAATAACCCATATGATGAAGTATGCGATGTTTTAGCATTGAATTTTATAAAACATGCTTTGAATGATAAGTGTTTGTGCAAGGTAGCAAAAGCTACAACTTACAAGGAAGCATTGAAGATATACCCATATGATGAAGTATGTGATATTTTAGCATTGAATTTTATAAAACATGCATTGAATGATAAGTGTTTGTGCAAGGTAGCAAAAGCGACAACTTACAAGGAAGCATTGAGGATATTGGAAGAAGACTGTGATGCAAAGGGGAGTGGCATGCAACAGCGAGATGTGTCACAATTTATTGAGTCAGCCGCAGATCTGAGAATAGATGAGCAAGACTTTAAGAGGACAACAGAGCTTGGAGAATCCCACTCAAAAGTGGATGATGGTCATGAAGACCATAAAATTGAAACACATCATACAGGCATGCATATGGATGAAGAAGATGCAAAATTGCAGAGAAAGAAGTTGAAGCCTTTGTGTATGAAATAGAGTAAGAGCATATAAATGCTCAAGGACTCCACTATAACATGGATGATGTAGGTGATGGTGAATCCCACTATGATGAAACATATGTAGAAGATGATTGCAAAGTGAGATGTGGATTGGTGAATCTAGCTGCAACCAATTGGTTTGGAATTGTCAATGAGCACATGCATGCTTGGATATCCCACCATAAGGTGGATGAACATTATGTTGATGATATGTGTGGTTTCTTTTTTGAAACAGGGATTGATTGTGTCAATATGGTAAGCATGATATTTGATGAAGAATTTAAGGTTGAAGTTTCCACTGTAAAAGAAAGTTATAAAGCAGCCGGAACTACTCATGAAGTAGTGTGTGAACAAGTAACAACTAAGTTTGGCATGAATAAAGTCATCAATAGAGAAGCAAGTGGTTTGGTGGATCTAACAATTGGAATTGTTTATGTTAAATATGATGAAAAACCATTAACCGGTGATGAGTGGTTGCACATGATGCAATAGAAAGAACATATTGATATGTTGTTATTTGGTGAGAGAAACCCACTTGTGGATGGAAGACAAGTGGAAGACAACATGTTTGCAACAACAGAAGTTTGTAAAAGAGTGGAAAAGAAGGCAGAAAAGGAAAAGGTAGAGCAGGAAGTTCTCACTGAAGAGCATAATGAATATATATCTAACATTGATTTTGAGTGGGCAGGTAAATAGGATAGCATTCCAGCTGAAAGAGAAGGCAACAAAAAATATGCAGGACAACACATGGAAGACAAAAAATAAAGCATTGAATTCTCACTGAAGAGCATAATGAATATATTTCTAACATTAATTTTGAGTGGGCAGGTAAATAGGATAGCATTCTAGCTGAAAGAGAAGGCAACAAAAATATGCAGAACAACACATGGAAGACAAAAAATAAAGCATTGAAATATTCATTCAGCTATGGAGTCAAGAAAACATAAGATTCTACTATAAAGAAATATAGCACAAAGAAAGTCAAGAATATGAAGCTCAAGAAGCAGAGCAAAGAACACAATTTGAAGATGAAGAGTTATGAAGAGTTGTGGCAATAGTCCATGGGTGAACGAATATTTGAAGAGGAAGGATATAGAATTTGGCAGCAGAGGAAAAGAAAATTCAAAATTGTAAAAGTTTTGAATCATTGTAAGCCTAGGTGAGACATAAATTCAAAATTGTAAAAGTTTTGAATCATTGTAAACCTAGGTGAGACATAGACCAACGAGCATGTTTGAGTGAATGATTGAGTTAATTTCTATTGTAAGTCTAGCAGACATAGTTGAGTCATGTTTGAGTTATGTTGAGTCATGTTGAGTCCTGAGTCATGTTTGAGTTATGTTGAGTCATATGGTCTTAGTTAAAGGGGAGTGTTGGAAATTGTGATTACTCGAGTGTGTAAGAATTGGCTAAATTTAGAAACTCAATTCACTGAGTCAAGTTGAGTGAGTTCGAGTTAAATCATATTTTAAAAGTAAAATTAAATCAAGTTTTATATAATCATTAGAAAAGTTACAACTCAGGGGTGTTTTTGTGTGTAAAATTTTGTGCATTACTTCCTCTACTTTTCAACAAACATATGATCTTATAATTGAAATTAAGTGAGGGAAATTTTCAGAGTCACCTTTTTTTTAGTGGTCGAGGCCTAATAGTGAATTCTGATCAATATGATATGATTGAAATGTGAGAGTCATTTGGAAATTTACATGGTTTGTTCAAGGGATGTAAGATGGTTTGAACGGCTTAACCTATCACTTCAGAGGTTGTACAAGATAGGCAAGCGTTGCGTCTCAATCCATCATACACTGTACCAGATATATGCAGGCATTGGATTTTAATCCATCCATACATACATTCGTGCTATTGGATCCACTGATGGCCGAAGTTGTCGAGATGTCATTTACGACTATTAGAGCTACGACCATCATGGTTGCAGTAGATTTGGCTGTGGCCGACGATCCCAGTCCCAACTTATACGTACGTTAATGCCACAACGTTCCAGGAAAATTTGGATTCTGTTTCCTTCCTGCCAAATGTCTCCAAGGATGGCTTCGCATTTTCAAGCGCAGACAAAGCTGGTAAAACAAATCCTGTCTATGGTATTGCTATGTGTTGGAAGTATTTAAATGCCAGCGAGTGCTCATAATGCTTCATGGATGCAGGAAAAAAAAAATCAAAAGCTGGTAAAACAAATCCTGTCTATGGTATTGCTATGTGTTGGATATAATTAAATGCCCGCAAGTGCTCATAATGCTTCATGGAAAAAAAAAAGAAATTCAAAAGCATCCTGTACCCAATCTAGCGGTGGTCGGATTCATCTGGACGGTTGTTTCCTTCACTACGAGAATTCTAGTAGTTTCTATGGGGATTCCTTGGGTGACAGGACCTCTTACTGTGCCTCCACAAATGATAGCGATCCATATGCAATTTCTTGGAGATTCGAGGCCTTATCCACGAAACTTGTATTGAACGCTTCTGCATATAACAATTATGTTGCTGGCTCCATTGATGGCTCCTTATATGGTCTGGCTGTGTTGGCCCACTTGGTTCGCGAAGCATCTGGGTTACCGAATGATGGGGTATACCCATTCTCCGACGTCGAGAGACTCGAGGAACCGTAGCATGCCAGAAACGCGGAGTTGGGTTAGACCTATACCCTATATCGAATCAATGCTCCCCAGCCAAGGAGCCTATGGTTCCATCCTTGTTGTTTGGATGTAACATCTCCTCTATTCGGTGTGGGTGGGCAGCAGCGGCCAATATACGAGAGATAGATGCCCAGCCTGCAATGTCCGATAACGGCGCTGGAGTGGTGAATCTACGTCTGCTAGATGCCAACGATGCTTGACAGGAGCTCAGAATCTCTCACTGACCTGTGTTCCCGAGCGTGAGGGGCGAGGTCTCGAAGCGGGCTGTTTTCTGCGCTACTCCTCTTTTTCGTTTTTCACTAGCAACAAATCATCCTGTATGAGTTTTCTCGATTCGCTACAACTATTTTGCTAGTTAATTATCATATAACATGTTTGTTGAGTGTTTTACTCGTTTTGATGGCAGCGTCCACCAATTTGTCACCGTCGTTCTCTGATTGTTGTTCAGTGTTTGGTATTTTTTGGACGTATTCAGATCTGAATAATTTCGTGTAAACACTCTCTTCTTCAGCCTGATATCAACGAAACAAATCACATACTTAACCTGTGTACTATATGCTTGTTTTGTCGATTTCTCCTTGTTCGAAGACACATGCTTGTACTTGATTCGTTCTTTTCTAAAAATGGCATTCGACTTCGTTCTTTGCTAAAAAGCCTGCGCTTATTAGACTGATTAAGTTTTCTTTTTGTATGCCAAAGTTAATTGTGGTAAGTTGAAAGTGTAATTACGTTCAATTGAAATCTCAATTTAAATTTGGTAGGGTCATTTTCGTTTTCATTTTCTAATTACAAATAAAGAAAAATCCAAATCTAATTGAAAAAAAATAAAATTTAAATTAATATTATATTTGTATTTAAAATTTAATTTGATATTTTTATATTTACTTATATAATATAAATTATAATTAAAAAACAAATTACAATATATATTTATCTTTTCACATTTATCTAATATAATTATGAAATAACATTACAAATTAGTGTGTGCATATAAATTAAATGATTGTGAAATATCAATAGGGATCATTTAATAGTTGTGGTGGAGTGAGATCCCAGGACGACATGGCTCCTCGTGGCTTATGTCAATGGTCATGCGGAAGTGGAAGGGGGGTTAGCCCCTCAATCCCCTCACTTCATTAAGCGATTAGATGTGAGTAATGTTGAGCATGTGAAATAGCTTGATGTCTCGTCACATATGGGAGGATATGTTCTAAGGCGATGCATGGGTAATTTGAACGACATTCGTGTCAAGGTGGTGGTTCAACTTCATGCATCTGAGTGGTTTTATGCGCAACAACGAAGGCAGAGGGGTCTGCCCTTTTGGTTTTGGAGGAATTGGAAGTATTTTCTCTCTAGGTTCAAGCGCGCTTGTCTGGTCTTGCGCTTGTCCCTAGAAGGGTTCCCCGAGATTTTTTGGTATGGTGCAGGGCGGATTGAGGTAACAATAACCACCCAGATTTTTTGGTTCAAATTGAATTTGGAAGGTGGGGGATTCTGGTTCTCTAGTGGGTGTGCGGGCAATGCCTCTAGTGGGCTGAGTGGGGCCACAATGTGTGGCTCTTATGGTTTACGGTACATACCGAGGAAAGGAGGGTTACTCTCTTGCAATCCTCTAGGTTTGAGTGTCAAAGTATTCAACAAGAAGGGTGTTGGTGTGCTTTGGTCGGAGTGGGGTTCATCTGGACCACTCTGAGCTTGGAATTCGACCACCTTGGCACTCTAACCATCCACTTCCGCGGTGGAATCGATTGGTGAAGTGGCGAAGGGTGGTGGGAAGCAAGGTGTTGCTTCAGGAGAGGTATTGGCAATTCACATTCTTGCTCGGGTGACAGGACGGTTTGGATTTCGAAGAGGAGACAGTGGTGGTTCGGAGCAGAGCTCGCGTAGTCAGTGGGTGGTCGCTCCGATTTTCCTGTTTGTAGTGAATGTTGTGGTATCGCACGCCCCTTCAGGATGAGGCCATCCCCGCAGCGTGGTCAGTCTTCGCTCCCTGTAAAGCATAGCCCGACGGGACATGAAGACCCAGAACCTCACCAGTGAATTCGGGGTAGGACGGTGCTATGTCGAGTTAGGGAGGCAAGGTTGTGGGATGTTCTAGGTGGTCGACTGCTGGCGCATGAGGGGGACGCGGAGGTGGCGGGCAGGTGACGAGGAAAGGTGGGTGACCTCCATGGGCTCAGAGGCGAGGAGAAACAAAACGTGGTGGGAAGAGGAGTCATGGGTCTAGCAGCCTGCCTAGAAACGACCACAGGAAATTCAACATTGTTACGTGGAGAATTGTCGAGAATTAATCCAGCCTTTACTATATCGGATGGAAACAACTGAGATAATCAAAAGGGAGGAACATGCAAAGTTGGTAGCCACCTTGGGCAGAATGCACTACTTCCAGTGCCAAGTTTGTAAGTGAGTGTTGGTGGTTTTGCGTGGCCAGAACCCGGTCTCCAAAAAGGTGGAAAAGCCAGAGTCATGGATGTATCACTTCGAAAGGTGTGTCTAATGTGCCTTCCGCCCACCACCTCCTCCAGGAACAACACAGGATAACCTAGCTTCCACCACTTCTGATGAATAGCATGATCACAAGTGTCCTCTTGGTATTACTTGTTTTTTGGAGTCACTGGCCCTCTAGGTTGGGACTATGTCTCTAACAACCTTTTTGTATTTTTGTCGCCTCTTGCATACGTTGGTCAACAAACCTAGTCAAGGTGAGACCATATATCTTTTATGCCATTTGAATAGAATATTGATTTACAAAAAAAATAGGTATCATTTAATAATAAAGATTATTTCATGTTTTTATTTTTATTTTTTTGGTTAGGTAATGTAAGTTGAAATGACTAGCAGACCTAACACGTGGCTTGAGTAGCCTCTACGCAGGGGACATCTAAGCCGTCAAAATCACACGAGTTTCTTAGTCAGGGGCATCTAAGCCATCAAAATCACTCAAGGATGGCACAAGGCTTCACTAGCTCTTAGCATCACTAGACTTTTGCCTACGAAGTTTGAAAATAATGACCTTTTCACCAGGGAGTGTCTTAACAAAGCACCCTATCACCATCCCATGGGCGTGATACTATCTCATGTTGCTAAAATTTAAAAAAAAAAAATCATAAAAACTAACTAAATTATAATTTTATTTTAAATTATTATTTAACCATTTATAAATTTGAAAACACATGGAACAAAATTATTTACCATGTAGATTTACTCTCACTTTACCATGAATATTTGTTACAATACCATGAGTTATCAATACCTCATACCCAAAATACCATAGCTCACTTTATATGACACTTGTTCACATGACATTTTTTTCGTTGATAAATATAATTAAAAGGACAAAAATAACATAATTACTTTGGAGATAAATCTCAACCTTTAATTTTTGTATACTACAATGAATATTTTAGAATTATTGTATGCAAGTTAAATTTCTACCGTATACTTAAATTAAAATTTTAGAAGCTTTATTCCAAAATACACACGGTCATCATCGGAGTAAAAATGCCATATGATCAAGTATCATATGAAGTGACTTATGGTTTTTTGGACATGTATTATCCATAAGCCATGATATTGATCCATGGTATTGTAACAAAGGCTATTTATAGATTAAGAATATGCATGATAAAGTCGAAGTCAATTTCTATGGTTAAAAAATTTGTTACATGTTTTTTTAATATATATATATGTTTGTTTATCTTATACATTAATTATTTATATAATTAATAATAATCATATTTTAAAATAAAGTTATAATTTAGTTATAATTCATTTAGTTCTTATAAATTTTTATTAGCAACCTTGAACGTATCATGAATGAAGTGTTTTGATGTTTATTATGAATCAATGTCTATTAGTGTTACCAACCATTTAATTATATGGTTGTGCTTGTAAATGGTAGAGGAAAACACGTTCACCTAATCATGCACATCTTACTTGCAAATAAAATATCTAACCACCAAAAGCATGATAAATTCATTTATGATCAATAAGTTTTCCAAACTAGTTGTGATGATTCATAAATAAATTTCAAATAATTTTTCCAAAATGGTGATGACGAGTAGAGTGAGGCTCAACATTTCCCCTCGTTACTTCTAATGAATAATCTTTCCCTTGATAAGTGAATGTAGGAATTGGATAATTAGTCTCATTTTTTGGCCTCCCTTCACTTAAGCTTTGATTAAAGTTCTTTCCCCAGCCCTTGCACAAGGTCTCTAGGACATTTATGTAGCCCAATACACATTTGAAAGGGACCTCCTACATAATCTCTCAAGAATTTCCCTTGTATACACTCTACCCACATGACATCAATAAGCCTATGACCTTATTTCTTTATACAAGGACATATAAAACATCTTTGGGATACCCCCTTCTCCGACTTCACACATTAGGGGAATTTTGAAGTCTTAAATGAGCCTCCTAAGAAAATAATAAGAATAATAAAAAATGGATTATAGATTATTAAAAGAAAATAAAGAAAACTACCTTTTTGTTATATATTTGACTTATCTTGTCATAGGTTTCTTCAATTTTCAAACGTGGGCACTCGTTGGATGTAAAATCTAACTCTACATCTAAATATTGCTCATATTTTGAATTTTAGTAATTTATAAGGAGAGAAGTTTGTATATATATTAATATATATATAATTATATCTATTATATATTTATATATTATATAATATATTTATATATATTTCTGTCACAAGTATTTACCCCTAGGAATGGTATCATCATCTTGAATCCTATTAGTTTTTTTAAAGTTTGATTTTATTAGCATATCTTTCATTTTGAGGCCCATTTTCTATCTCAAAATTCCCCTATTGAGACCTTCAGAGTTTGACTTAAGGTATAATCTCCTAAAGATAAAGCTTCATGTCTCTTAATTTGATGGTGGATGATTTGGAAACAGAAGGTAGGAAACCATAGACATTTATTAGTTCGTTAGACTATGAATGACCTCATTAGTCATCATATTACTAGTCTCCACCTTCATTCCCTTAGCGGTTAGCAACAACATGATCAAATTTATCCTCTTGTATTTTCCTTTTGGTGCATCATATATGTCCCTTCCCCCCTTAAGGATAACATTTGTCATTAACTCCATGGGGTCTTAATGTTGGATCTATAGATCCACGTTTTAAATCCATATAAAAATATAGATCCACATATGATCCACCATGTAAAAGGATCCTCCAAACTTGGAAACAGATCCCATGCTACTTAAATAGAGGATGTTCCAACTGGCAGTCACACATCATATCCCAAGTCAAGGATATTTTCCACCTGTTTGAAACATTGAGCAATACCTATTCAATTTAGACTCTAAGTTAGATTATTTATTATTAATTTGTAAGCTATAAAAAATTTCTCCCTGAATCCAACAACAACAAAAAGAAAAAGCCTTCAAATGATTTAAAAAATCTCTCCATCCTTTGCTTTAAGCCCTAAGTTTTCGCTTTTATTTGGGTGCTTGCATGAATAGGGTAGAATAGACTCATTTTGTCATGTTTGTCACTAACAAATCAATGTAATATCTAGGAAGAATTTTGTCTCACTTTATTGCTTTCAGTTTCCAAACGTTATTGTTCCCCATTCATTATTTTACCACAACACTTCATTGATTCCCACCATGGCCCAAGGGACCCTACTTATGATCCAAAAAGGTCACAATAATAATTAAAATGGTTTCTGAAATGAGATTATTTTAAGAATCAAGATTGAATGCACAACTCACATGGAAATATGGTGTATATAATACATGTAACGCCCTTACCAAAACCATGACCATAAATTCAACACCACCCAAAATTTATATTAAAAAAAAAAATGAAAAATTTGCAGGTGAAATAATTTTATCCTACAAAATATGGGGAATCATTTTTGACAAAAACATAATTCAAAGAAATATAAAAATAAATAAATAGCCAAATTTGACTTCTAAGATTTTTCTGTGAATAAAATATCTATACAATGTGTGAATAAAATCTCTATATCAAAAATTATGTATGCTATATACTCTTGTGTAATGGATGCCATACTACTATAATGGTCGGAGGACTATTTATTTCTTGACGAAGATTGGTTCCTTCCTATCTAGGATGATTTGTTCGACATGGAACTCATATTTGCAGGTGGTAAACTTGCTGGTAGTGGGCTATTTTTTCTCTGCATTGAATCAACAGTATTTCCACAGTACCATTTTTTTTATTCTATTGGATGGTAGACTGGTTATGGGGTGCTTTAAAGGCGATTAATGGCATTCGTCGATCTACCGTCTTTATTTATTGCTATTGATACGAACACAAGCCTCCCACAACCAATATTTACAATGTTATTGACCCATTAATGCGCGGGGGTTGTATATGCAAAATATTAAGCATCATGCACTAAGCCAATGATTGGCTCAATGTTTTTTCATCTTATCCAGTGGATATCCATTTATTTTAATCCAACGAACAAGATGAAAAGGCATTGGGCCAATCATTCGCTTAGTGCATGGTGCTTAATATTTGTCATTGTATATGCCCACAGTTGAATAATGTACTTGCTTAAATCGAACGATGGGCATATAAAGCCCCCGCGCATTAATGGGTTAATAACACAGTAAATATTTGTTGCCCAAGCCTCTATGATTTTTTGTTGCGCCCAAGTGCATATACAACCCCCGCGCATTAATGGGTCAATACCATAGTAAATATTTGTTGCCCAAACCTCTACGATTTTTTTTCTGCGCCCAAGTGGTTTACACCCATGTACATGAGGTGGCGTCTTGCATGGTGACAGTCTTGGAACATAGCCATTTGTTTATCATTTTTTTCTCCATCCATTTGAAACGAGCTACTCTTATAGGCTTATTGATGTTATTTTCAATCCCTTCATTATACATACGTGTATATCACATGTTTTTCTACCCTTTTTTTCCTTGTATCCATCCACTATATTACTGGAAAGGTTGTGGGTGACATATATTTATTGAAGAGAATTTAAGGCTTTTCCACCTATATTTGCAACCCTAAGTTGTAACTTTCTTGGATTTGATTATTTTTACGACACATTGTATTTGGGAGGCAATTAGGTGGACAACCTATTTAATGATTTGTTCTTGTATTCTTGTTTCACTTTCTACTCCTAGCTAGTCCTCTGGGATCAGCATTTTTGAGGTGTGGTTTCCCCTGCCACATAAGACGATGGAAGCCAGGGGTCATAATGCTTTCTATATTTATTTTGGTATCAGACTATTTTCTATATTTCTTTTGGTTCCTATGCATAGATGGTAGTCATGAACAATAGATGTTCATCGGCTCCGAAGACCCTCATATAGGCTACTTTCGAGGTAGAAGCTAAGTACATGCAAAATACGAATTTTGAAGGTTCTTCTCACATTCTGTCTGGGGTGGCTAGCAAAAATTTTGATCCCATTTCTATTCACTCTCAATGTTTCAAGGAGAACGTTATTTATAGGGGCCGACCACGCCAAAAAGAATAAGCAGTTAAGGCGACAACATATATTAAATAATTGGTTTTTGGAAGGGACATTATTGGGAAAAGGTCTCTAGTTTACAAAAGAAGGCACTAGTTGGTCATTGAGAGTTTGGGAAGATGGATGCGACAAGAATGAAGCATTGGGTGGAAGTTCACTTATTCAAGATTTTAAATTAAAAACCCAAGTCAGCACATTACTGAAATTGGTTTAGGTTCCATTTCTTACATCAGGAGGATGCTTTGTGTATCATTCAATCTACATGGATTTGGGATTGTAGCTATTTGGATCTTCAACATTGGTACATTGGATTTAATATCACCATGGAGGTGTCCTGTAGGTGTTTGGTATAGGTGAAGCTCCTAGGCTTTCCCTTAGAACTTTGGACTAGAGGGTCCTCAGTCGAGATTGGGAAGCTAATTGGTAAATTTATCTATTTGGATGAAGGATATATTAGAGGCTTGGATAATTGAATCACATGGCTTATTATGGAACTAAACTATAGAAATGGCATCTCACCCAAAGAGGACCTCATATGGGAGGAATCATCAATTGGGAAGTTAATTGGCTATTGGGGCATCCCATTTTTTTCCCTTGCTTGTCATTGAAACAACCATCTTCTTGCTAAATGCCCCCTTCATTTTTTTGGTTCTACTGCAGGACAATTTGATGAATTTCAGAGGCGATATTCTCATTTTAAAGGAAAATATGCTCTGGATGAGGCAGTTATGGCTCCTTCGAGCTTGAGGTCCCCATATAATACAAGTATTGACTCTATCAATATTCCTCATGATAATTCAGATGTTCTTAATTTATCTCCTGGTAATATACATCTAAATGATAGTTAATGTTTAACTAAATATCATATGTTTGATCAGTCTAACCACTTCAAGGATTCCACAATTCATGTTGGCTATGAAATTATTTCTTTCCTTCATCATACACTCCCCCTTTTGTAGCCTATTTATACTTTGATGCCTTCAGATATTTCCTCATGCCCTTCCAGGGATGATGTCCACTCGATTGGTACTCATTCGATGGAAATTCCCATGGCATTCGGATATTCCCCTATTCGCTTTCATTCGTTTTATAGGCCAATTTCCCCCACAAATTATGTGGGAAGTGACCTTGACATTTTATGCCAAACCCAATATCTAGATATGGATCTAATTCCCATCCACCATTTTTTTGGATCTCCTGGACCATGAATTAGTCTAAATTATGCCATGAACATTACCATCCATAGGAACCGGAGAGGTTGACACAAGTAGGTTCCCTCAGGGTCTGTTGTTGATCATGATGTTTCCGCAAATTTGTTAGATAAATTAGACCTTCATAAGGTATCTATCCTTCATGAATTAGAACCATGGGCTCTTGTAGAAAATAAGCTCACCCCCCATAATCCAATATGATTGCTATGTCGCCCAATCTTCGAGGTTTGGGGATGCCCCTAAACGATCCTCACTTGTTCAACTCATTCATTATGTTTCTCCTATCATTTTAATACAAGAGACCATGGTATCAAGAGATCGGTCAAGGTCATATTTTCAAAAAATATGTACTCAATAGCATTTTATTGCTACGGATTGGGCTTTCCGGGAGACTAGCTACTTTATGGAACCCAATTGTGGTTAATTTTATGGCTTTCAAAATCTTTGCAGGTATTCTATTGGTTGGTTTTGTTAGCGGATCGCCCGGTCGTTTTCACATATGCACCTTATGATTCCAAAATGGACTTTTGAATCAATTGGATAGATCTAGGCTCTTTTTCAGGGATCTATTTGACCAAAATTTCTTAGTGGACTTCCTTCCTGATCCGAATGGGATCCATGAAGAATTATCAAGTACCATAATTGTATCAAAACAGGACAAACTCCGAATTTATGAACACAGAGCAATCAGGAAGACCTCTGGACACTGGCAGATTGCAGCCAGCAAGGAACAACGAGGACCTCGGTCAAAGCGCGCTGACTGAGGCCCATGGTGTTCGCGCAAGAGGCAAAACTGGCACTTGGGAAGCCCAGATCGGGAAACGGAGGCCATTTCTGATGCACGATTAATGCTTAGCTGGGCAAAACCCCTTGAGAAGGAAAGGCCCCGAGTGCTCGATCGCATGGGAAGCTGGGAAACTGTGGGGAAAGCGCTAAGGCAAAAGGCGGGACCCACGCTCCAAAACCAGCGGTATATTGGGGGCATCATTGGGCGTTAAGAAGATTTGGTTGAAACCGAGCGATTCCATTCATTGCACGACGTGTGTTCGGTGGATGAGAGAGAAAACCGCCTCTCATCACGCGCTAACGGTCGAGCAAGTCAACCGCACGAAATGAGCGAATAACGTAGGATCTGAGGGCTCCAAATTTAACGGTAGAGATTGCGCCCAATGGAGAAACCAGATTTGACAGGGAAATTAAGCCACAGCATAAAGAAGTTTGAAGTCCGATCTGACCACTGAGTTGGAGGATGAGTCATTCCACAGTGTAACTGAATTACCGAACCGTCAAGGAAGAGTTGGCGCAGTTTGTAAGAGGACAAGTGGCCACTTCCCTGTGGACGATGGCGATGACGGAGAGGCAGGGAACTCCAAACGAACAACAGCAGGTGAACCGAAGGGGTGGAAGAGGAATTGAACAGTCAAGGACGGATTGGCTTTAAGCCATGAACAAACAGAGAACAGAACACGCAGGAAAAACCAGACGAAGACAGAGAGAGCGAGAGCAAAGAAGAGACAGTGAAGCAAAAGGTAGAAAACAGAGAGCCGAGCTGACCTAAGGTAGCATCAAGCAGACATAAAGCTTGAGAGGTTCAAGTAATCCCCAAGAGGATCTGTCGAGAATTGGGCACCACATTGGGCTCCTCCCCTTAAAGACCAGAGAGGTCAAGACTTGGAAAGGAAAAGAATCTGTGCACTCTAGTGGCTTGGGGAATCCAAGAACCACCCTACCAATCATCGTCTGTTTCAGGAGAATCTAATTGAGCTCCTCACTATAAAAACTCTACTTTAAAGACACAATAAAAGAAGGCCACCACTGAAAGCTGGACCGGAGACGTAGCCCTGGAGGATAAAATCCTTATTAATTTGTTGTGTTCTTATACTTGCTTACTATGTTTCTCTTATTGTTTTCCATTCTTCCAATGTCTATGTATTTTGCAATATGATTGATCCGTTGCCTAAGATAACATAGACACACACCAACTCATGAGTCTGTAATACCTTCATTTATTAATTCTTTAACTGAGATCACTCACGAGTGATTTTCAGATCAAGTGGTATCAGAGCTTTAGGCTATTAAGGTTAGACAAGTTTGTGTTGGTTTAGTTGTTGAATGCTAACTAGATCAAAGCTCAAATTAGGAGAAGGATAGTTGGTCGAAACTAATCCTGAAATTGGGAGAGTCTATTCTCGGAAGACAATGTCAGAGGAAGGTTCTATGGGGCCAGACCCTCAATTCATAGATATTTTCCTAGCCATAAAGTCCATGGTAGAAGAAATGTATAGGGACTTCAGAAAAAATAAGGATGAAGATTCATCAGGCTCTAAGCAAGACAAAGGAGAAGATGAGTCACATTCTCGTGACCACTCAAAAGGAAAAGGGAAAGAGGAAAGCTTTCTCACACCTCCTGATAGCCCTAAAAAGAAAGCATCTTTGATCAAACTAGATGTTAAATTTGATCTACCTATATATGATATGGAGTTGAATGCAGAAAAGTTGGACAATTGGATTAGACAAATTAATGTTTATTGCAAAGTGCAGAACATCGACTCAGACAAGAGCAAGATTCAGTTGGCAAGCCTACGCCTTGGAGGCACTGCCTTGGTTTGGTGGGAAGGTATAACCCAAGCTAACATGAAAAGACATGGTAAGACCATCTCTGTTTGGAGTGAATTTCTTTCTGCAATCAAAAAGCAGTTCTATCCATTGGCCTACATGCAGCAAGCCATGATGAGTTGGAAAACTCTTCGACAATTGAAAGGGAAAAGTGTACAAGGGTACACTCAAGAATTTAGAAAGAGAGCATTGATTCTAGGAATCTCATTAGACTCACCTAAGACTCTGTTGAAGTACATTGGTGGTCTACACAGCTACATGGGGCATGTTATACTCATGTTTAATCCCACTAGCATAGATGAGGTATCTGTACAAGCTACTCATCTAGAAGCTAGAGGAAAGAATGGAAGTCCAAAAGTTGGGGGATCATCCCAACCCACTGCAAGCAAGAATAAGGAGAAAAGAAAGCAGAAGCGGAAAGCAAGGAAGGCTAACACTACACAGAAAATCAAGGCTTCATGCACTCATTGTAAAAAGGATGGGCATGATAATGAGCATTGTTGGATTTTTCGTCCAGAGCTAAGACCTAAGAAGTTCGAGGGCAAGAAGACGAAGATTGTTGCAGCTATTCAGAAATATTTGGGGTCAGACTCAGGAGATGAAACAACCATTGCAGCCACAGGTATAAGAGGTAAGAATTCTGAAGCATCTACTAGTAATTATGCACAATCTACTACTAATGAAGAAAATGAGAGAAAAGGACATGAGCTTTTCCATATTCAAGTTATTTCCAAACATCAAAAGATTGATACCTTGTTTGATAGTGGCTCACAAGTAAATTTAATTTCTGAAGCAACTGTAAAGAAGTTGGTATTAGCAACTACACCTCACAAGAAACCATACCCATTAGGATGGTTAAATGATAAAGCACAACTACAAGTGACTAGACTGTGCAAACTCAAGTTTTCTTTTGGGTCAACATTTGTAGATGAGGTTGAGTTAGACATAATTCCTTTGGATATATGTGGAATTGTTTTAGGAAGTTCTTACTTGTATGATAGGAAAGCTATTTTCTATAGAGTTGAGAACAAGTATCTACTTGTTAAAGATGGAATCGAATACTTTGTAATAGCTCATAAGCTCAAGAATAATTATACTCTCATAAACTCAGGGCAGATGAAAAGAATGATAAATTCATACAAACAATTCTTACTGATGGTTGTAAAGGAAAAGAAACTTGATAAAACCAATGTATTTGAGGGCTGTAATGCTAAACAGCAAATAGTACATGATATTATTTTGCAACAAGATGCTCCATTGCCTAACATTGGAATGTACAGGTTATCCGCTTTAGAGAATGTTGAAATCAAGAAGCAGGTGCAGGAGTTGCTCGAGAAAGGGTTCATCATACCTAACACATCACCATGTGGGTCACCAATCATTTTGGTGAGAAAGAAAGATGGCTCATGGAGAATGTGCATTGATTATGGAGCATTGAATAAGATAACAATAAAAAATCGTTATCCCCTTCCTCGCATAGATGATCTTTTAGATCAATTGAAAGAAGTTGTTTATTTCTCCAAGCTAGACTTGCACAGTGGATACCATCAGGTCAGAGTTGCAGAAGAAGATGCATGGAAGACTGCTTTCAAAACAAAGCAGGGATTGTATGAGTGGTTGGTTATGCCTTTTGGCTTAACTAATGCTCCTGCTACTTTCATGAGATTAATGAATGATGTACTCATACCTTTTCTTGATGATTTTGTTATTGTGTATC
>APFE030158982.1:94051-119185 GCA_000404065.3 Pinus taeda
CACAGAGATCTCCTTTTGAGACCTGTTTTGGTTTCACACCAAGGTCTCCTTTGGATTTTGTCTTTGGTAAAAATACCACAGTTGATGGACACAATGATGTGGATAGGACAACTAGGTTCATTGAACAAATCCAAGAGATCCACCACGCAGTACAGAAATAGCTGGAAAAGAGCCAAGCCAAATACAAGGCAAGGCATGACAAGCATCAGATGGAGTATAGTTTCCAAGTTGGTGACCAGGTCTGGCTGTATATCAGCAAGGACAAGATGTAAGGTGAAGGTAAAAAGCTAAAGCCTATCAGGTATGGACCCTTCAAGATACTTGAGAAGATTGGTGAAAATACTTTTCACCTTGATCTACCAGCTTACATGCACATCTACTCAGTTGTAAATGCAGATTGCTTGAGATTGTTTGAATCCTCTCTAATTGAGGATCCCGAAGAGCAGAGTGAACTGCCTTCTATTGATGACCTGCTACCTGAATATCTTAATGAATTGCAAGAAAACATAGTTCTGGACAGGAAGGTGAGGACGACGCACAAAGGAGATGTTGAGTACCTCAGAGTAGGGCTCAAGGGTTCAAAGCCGAGCAGTGCAAAGTGGATAGAGATTGGACAAGTGAGACAATTGTAACCTCACCTAGTCAATGCTTGAAAACCAACTTTTGGTGGTCCAAAAGCTTTTTCAGTGGGAAGGCTGTGATCCGAATGGGATCCATGAAGGATTATCAAGTACCATGACTGTAGCAAAACAGGACAGACTCTGAATTTACGAACACAGAGCGATTAGGAAGACCTCTGGATAGTGGCAGATTGCAGCCAATAAGGAATAACGAGGACCTCGGTCAAAGCGCGCTGATCGAGGCCCATGGAGTCCGCGAAGGAGGCAAAACTGACACTTGGGAAGCCCAGATCGGGAAACGGAGGTCATTTACGCTAATCGCGCATCGCTGGGAAAAACTCCTCGAGAAGGAAAGGCTTCGAGCGCTCAGTCACATGGGAAGCCTAAAAACCGTGGGGAAAGCACTAAGGCAAAAGGCGGGACCCGCACTCCAAAATCGATGGTATATCAGGGGCACCCTAGGGCGGTAAGCGAATTTGGCTAAAACCTAGCGATTCCATTCATCGCACGATGCATGGCCAGTGGATGAGAGAGAAAACCGCCTCTCATCGTGTGCTAACAGTCGAGCAAGTCAACCGAACGAAATGAGTGAATAACGTAGGATCTGGGGGCTCCAAATCTAACAGCGGAGATTGCGCCCGATGGAGAAACCGGATTTGACGGGGAAATTAAGTCGTGGCATAAAGAAGTTTGAAGTCCGATCTAATCGCTGAGTTGGCGGATGAGTCATTCCACAGTGTAACTGAATTAGCGAACTATCGAGGAAGAGCTGGCATAGTTCGTGAGAGGACAAGTGGCCACTTCCCTGTGGACGATGGCAATGACGCAGAGGCAGGGAACTCCAAACAAACAACAATAGGCGAACCGAAGGGGCGGAAGAGGAATCGAACAGCCAAGGATGGATTGGCTTTAAGCCATGAACAGACAGAGAACGAAACACACGGGAAAAACCAGACGAAGACAGAGAGAGTGAGAGCAAAGAAGAGACAGTGAAGCAAAAAGCAGAAAACAGAGAGCCGAGGTGACCTAAGGTAGCATCGAGCAGACAGAAAGCTTGAGAGGTTCAAGCAATCCCCGAGAGGATCTGTCAGGAATTGGGCACCACAATGGGCTCCTCCCCTCAAAGACCAGGGAGGTCAAGACTTGGAAAGGAAAAGAGTCTGTGCACTCTAGTGGCTTGGGGAATCCAAGAACCACCCTACCAAGCATCGTCTGTTTTAGGAGACTCTAATTGAGCTCCTCACTGTAAACACTATGATTTAAAGACAATAAAAGAAGGCCACCACTGAAAGCTGGACCGGAGACGTAGCCCTGGAGGATAGGGTGAAATCCTTATTAATTTGTTGTGTTCTTATACTTGCTTATTATGTTTCTCTTATTGTTTTCCATTCTTCCAGTGTCTGTGTATTTTTCAATCTGATCGATCCGTTGCCTAAGATAACATAGACACACACCAACACATGAGTCTGTAATACCTTAATTTATTAATTCTTTAACTGAGATCACTCAAGCGTGATTTTAGATCACTTCCATGCCCACTTGTTCCTACATGGTGTAATGGTATGTTGGGGACAAAACACATCGCTAAGAGACTAGATTGTCTCTTAATTCATGAAAATTTGGCACAAATTTTGGTAACTTTGAAATCTTAGATTTCCTCGACTAGCATATTGGACCACTCTTTGATATTCTTGCAGTGGAACTGTGAAAATAATTGGAGGGGAATCCCTTTTAAATTAAATCACACCTAGCTAAGGGATATGGAATTTGATTTTCTAGTGTTGGACTTGGTCTTCCTTTAAATTTACTAAAGGATCTTCATGGATGGACTATGTCGGGGATAAATGGAGAATTTTAAAAAGGGTTGTGAGAAGTTGAGAATTTAAGAAAAAGAAGGATTGTCAAGAGGAATTAAAAGAGATTGAATGAGAAATGGTGCGATTAGTTGATATTATTGATATGGGTTTTTTTATCAGATGTATTACAAAAGAAGATCACAATTATTGAAGCTTGTTTGGTGAACAATAGTTAGGAATGCCTACAGAGACTTTGTTTTGACTATGCAACAGCACCTCTTGAATCGCATCATACCTCTCCTCATTATACCTCCCATCTCATCATGAAATTTGTTCAACAAAGTCAAGACATCTAGCCAAACAGAAGGGAGTTTCATTTAGTACATCCCTCTTCTTTCTACCTTATGAACCATGTCATAGACAAAACAAGCAAATGAGAAGGAGGAAGTAAGGCATTCATTCATTAAACAGGAAGGAAATTTATTTCAGGACCTTACCTAAGATCAATGGCAATCTGTGCTAGTCTTTAAGGAGTTATCCCTACCTTCATTGTCTTATTCTTCGATATGAAGGACACATCATGTGCATTCAAGAAGAGAAATGGTGGTTGAAGAGTCGTGATATTTGGATAGCGGTTGGAGATAATACAACCAAAAAAATTCATCATTATGTTTCACGTAGGGGACAAATCAACACAATATGGGAAATAAAGGATAAAGAAGGGATTAAATTCTTGAAATTGCAGGAAATTCACAAAGTTACAATAAATTACTTTCAGAATCTCTTACGAGATAGGATGGATGTGGACTTCAAAAATCAAATAGAATTCATACAAACATACCCCCGCATGTTTGATGAGGAGGATGACAGGATAGTCGGGGACCCTATTATGATGGATGAGATTAAACAAACCCTAAAACATTTTCCCAGGGACAAATGTCTCAGCCTGGATGGATGGTTTGTTGAGTTATTTACACATTTTATGGATGTTATGGGTCATGAATTATTGATGATCACGGAGGAAGCTAGAATATGAGCGAGATTCCAGGTTCCTTAAATTCCACTTTTATCACCTTTATACCAAAGTCTTCTAACACTACAACATTTATGAATTTCCAACTTATATCTCTTTGCATTATTTCATATAAGATGATCTCTAAGATTATTTCTACTCATCTTAAGGAGACATTATCTTCCTATATCTCTCCTCAACAGTTTGGTTTCCTCAGGAATCGAAAAATATAAGACGTTGTGGCCATAGCACAGGAATGTATTCATTCAATAAAGGCACAGAAGTAGGAGGCACTCATTCTGAAGATGGATTTAAACAATGTGTATGATTGTTTTGATTAGTCTTACCTTTGATTAATCCTTCATAAGATTTGACTCTCGATTAAAGTTGTGGAATGTGTATCTTCAGTCAACTATGTTGTGTTGGTAAATGGTGTTCCTATTTTGTTAAGGCTTCTCATGGCTTACAACAAGGATGCTCGCTCTCCCTTTTACTTTTCCTTTTGGTTATTGAATGATTGAGTAGGAAGCTATCACAGGCTAACCACAATGGTACTTTTCAAGGTGTTATGGTTTCTAGGAATAATTTTGTATCCCATCTCATCTTTGTTGATTATGTCCTGGTATTTGGACAAGTTTTTATGTATCAGTGGACACAACTACACGTGATTATCAACAAATTTGGGGATGCATCGAGTTTATTCATAACTAAGAGGAAGTCATTGCTCACCTTTGCTTTGATAGATCAAGAACTAATTTAGGAGATTGCATCCATATTATCTATTAATATATCAAAGCTAGAACATGGCTTCAGATATCTCAATTTTACTTTGAGACCAAACTGGAACAAATTATCAAATTGGTGGTGACTAATTTAGAAATTTCAAGGCATAATTTCGACTTGGTCGCATAGATGGTTGTCTTTGGGTGGTCGATTGACCCTTACACAGTCGGTATTACAAGGCATAGATGTTTTCCTTCTCCACGAGAAAGTTATAAATTGCATTAACTCTATTATTGCACATTTCTTATGTTCTAGTGCTTGTGGCCCAAATAAGATACACCTTATTTGATTGGAGGCCCTAACCAGGCATAACGACAAAGCGGGTTAGTGCTTAAAACATCTAGAGAATTTTGGATGGCCGCTTAATATCAAAAAAAATTAGAGGGATATTTTCGATTCTAGTTTATGGTAGTTCAAATCATTTCTAAAAATTATTTAAAAGAACAAACATTACAGATGTGGATTCGTAATGGCGCCCCCTCTTTGAAAAATGGTTCTTATATTTGGAATGGCTTCATGAAAATCAAACATTAGCTCCCAGAAAATATTTTTTGGGATATCAGTTTGGGTTCTGGGCTGGAAGTGGGCTTAGACCCCATTAGGGGTTTTGCTGGCAATCATATATTACCTAGGGAGATCATTATCCATATCCATAAGTTGGGAATCTATAAACTTGATCAGTTGAGCTTTCACAATGATTCATTAGATCTATATCCAATTTGGATAAGATCTAAGGCTTTGGGTTTTGTTGGTCAGATGGCGAAGATTTGGGAGGTTTATTACTAAAATCTATATGACATAGGATTTTCAATGATAAGGTCGATACTCTTATTTGGAATTGTGCCACACCTCTCCTCCTTTTAATCTATCTTCTAGGTCAGAGTGGTATCGAATGATTGAGTCTTGGCACATGCCCCTCAAGTTGAAATGGTTTGGTTGGATAGTATGTCACAACAAAATCCTCACTTGGGAAAACTTGTGTAAACGGGGTTTTCATGGCCTGGAAAAGTTCCATATATGTCTACAGGACAATGAGGACCATATCCATTTATTCTGCAAATGCCCAGGGGCTACTACTATATGGACTCAGGTTTTACATGATATGAAGATTGTAGTTGGTTGGTCATATTCCTTTGTAAATGATTGCATTATGGATTGGTTTCATAACTTCAAGGTTCACAAACCCATCCCTTCTTTATTTTCTATGGTGTTTGGTGTGGTAGGAACAAACTTCTATTTGAATACTTCTCATTCTCCATTGATAGAGTTTGCAATAAAATCATTGCTTTCTTCTTTGAATATCAATGACAACCTTGCATTTAGAAAAGAAGAAACTTGATTCCTATTGACTGATAGGAAAAAATTCCCCATCAGTTTTTTCGATGGCGCTGCTCAGAATTTAGTCTATGGATGTGCGCTTATTTAGTTCTGGAACCTGAATTATATTATGTTTTCAGCTGGTATGGTGGTCCTAGGACAAACTGTAAAGTGGAGGTAATGGCCTTATGGGGCCTTCTTTATTGTGCACTCTAATTATCACTCAAATCCCTATTTGTCTTTGGAGATTCCAAGGTTAACATAGATTGGGTCAATTGGAGATCTTGCTTTAATCCTCTTCTACTTTCCAATTGGTTAAAATGCATTAGGGCATTGTCATAGCAATTAAATGATCTCTCTTTCACCCATAACCACTGTCATCAAAACTCCATCACAGACATATATTCAAAGGGAGGTTTATATATGCAAGCAGCTTGGATTCACTTCCAGGTTTAGAGGAATGGTTGTCCTGTTGATGACGGGACCATCCCCCTCTCTTGATTAAGTTTTTTGCAAGTTTTAATTGTTTTTTCCACATAGGCATCATAAGATTTCTTTATTTTGTTTAATATTGTGTATGGGCTTGGCTCAAGCAATGATGATAGGATTTGCCTCCGAGTATTAACTACTCGATAGTTTTATCACAGTGTTTAGTTTTTCTATGTTATGATATAGTTGTAGTTTTGTTAAGTTTAGCGTTAGCAATGTTGTGCCTTGGAATTTATGGAATTATTACAACATCTATCTTTTGGATATTCATCTTTAAGGTCATTTTTTTATCTTTGAGATATTATACTTTATGCAAGCATACAACGCATGATAATATACATTTATGAAAATTAGTTCATGTAAACTAGTTTAATTAATATAAACATCTTTTTTTAACAAATCTATACATCTAAGTGTACAAATTCTTTTCTAAAGACTTAAATTCATTTTTCATATTTAAATTATAATTATAATTAAAATACATTATATATAAATCCTTCCTACAATTAATGACTTAATCATAGGATATTTTGCACTTTACCCAATGTCGATATATTTTTATATATATATATATATATACATCCTTCTACAACTAGTGACTTATCATAAGATATTCTTAATCATAAGATATTATGCACTTTACCAAATGTCGGATGTATTCCTACACCGTTGTCTTGAGACTCACATTTTTTCCATTCTTTAAAATTTAACCATCCTGTAACAAAACTCCACTAAAGGAAAATTGGATACATCCACTTGTACCACTAGCACTATTTTTATAATAAGCAACCATAAGCAACCCTCGTTACAAATTTCCCTTGGCGAAGTCGAGAGGAATGCTCAGTGGACTACCCCTGTGTGCAAGCGATTTTAAAGTGCTTTATGAACAAAATTGTATATGTAGCAAAACCAATTAATATCCTTTAAATAAGTGAATAAATTTTGCGAGCGTATATAGGTGAGTTTAAGTTTTTTCCAGATCCAATTTTATAAATGAAGAAAAGACTGTTAATATTAATTAAACAAGTGAAGAAATTCAGAGAATAATCATCCAAACATACATAAACAATGAAGAAGAACTTCTATACTTATTCTTATTATTCTCAGCAATATTTAAAATACATATTCTTATGCTTAGCACTTCTCTCGGCAATATCCACACACTCATTCTTAGTATTCTCAGCAATATTTAAAATACAGTCTTGTGCCTTGGCACTTCTCCAGGCAATATCCGCACGCAACAATGCCAATAGACAAGTATAACAAATAAATATTTTTTTAAATAAATAGGTATAATTTATATTTTTATAAAAAGTATTTTAAAATTGTGTTGGCATGAAAATAATAATATAATGTAAATATATCAAGCTATGTTTCTAAGATAGTTACCCTGGGACATGCTATTTCTTGGTTGAGTGTATATCTCAATTACACATTAATTTAGAAGGCTAACTAGTTGGAGAGAATATCTCAACCAACTAGAGTTTAAAAAACTCTCAAATATTATGAACAGACTCATTTTAGAATTGATGAGCACGCCAAAGACAAATAAGCAATATATTTTCAAATCCCCCTTTAATAACTACTTGTCTCAATCTCAATTAGCAAAGTCTAACTGTGGTCTTGATGTTTACAAACATGATAAAAAAAAATATTCCGACGTCTATATAAAGGAACAACCATAATGCATGAGTACCAACCACTACAACTGCCAAGGTACTAGGATGTCTTTCGTGTACATGGTTCAGTCAACCATTATCTACATACATGTACTTGTACCTGCAAACCCCCCTCCATCATCATCATCATCATGGGTTTTCTCAGATTAGCCATAACCATGCTCTGGGTTTTATTGGCTTACCCTAAACCATGCCCAAGGTTTTGTCGGTTGACCCTAAACCATGCCTATAAGAATCTCTGTCCACTTCACTCTCACACGTGGTTTCTGGCTTACCACAAAACTACACTGCAAAGTGGTTTCCGGCTTACCACAAACCTGCACTTACATACACTCACACAAATGGTTTTTGGCTTACCACAAACCTACACTTCCAAAGTGGTTTATCGCTGATTCCAAACCTGCAATTACAAAGTGGTTTTAAGATTACCACGAACTTCTTGGGGGTACACATGTCTCATAAGGATCACATCAAAAGTGACTCAGGCACAATACACACTCCAACTTGTAGAGTTACCAGGTACATACTTTCCAAGGACCACTACAAAACATTACATTTGCTTTGCTTACTAATACATGTATGTGACACAAGAGAATTTAACAGTGAATCTATTCCACAAACTCACGCAAACTTTCACTTGGTTTTCCATCCTCCTTTAATGGTTGTTGCTCCTTTACCTCGTTTTTTGAAATTGTTCACATCTTGACATCTTTGTCTTTTTCAATTAAGTCTTGGAACTCCATATATAACTTGTCATTTGTTAAAGTAGCCAATTCTAACAAAATAACTTCATATTGAGGTGGTTAATCTCAATATGTATATTCATTTTAATTCCAAAATACTTTCATCATAAAAAAAAAAAATAAATAAATACAAAAAATATCATTATGCACAAACAACCATACAACCATGTGTTCAAGTAAACAACTCAAATTATAACTACTCATCAATTGAGAGTCCTCCATTGTGATGTGCTCTCCCTAGTTTCTCATAACAATGTGAAGCTCTTCTAAAGGAATTGCCCTGTTTCTATCACTCAAATCAACGAATTTTTGCAAATCAATGAAACTGTCTCCCTTGCGGTCCATCTTCTTCACGTGAGGAGATGGTGTATGTGACTGCACAAGAGAGGGATATCGAGGGTGTTCTTTCTTCACAGAAATTAACAACCTGATAGTTCCTTCATCACATGAATCCTTAACTGACTGAGATGCACACCCTCTCTAATACATGCCATTAGAAATTGTGAATATTGAAATAATACATCTGATGTTACATGTTTTTCTTCAGTGACGTAATCTTCCATGAAGTCTTCTTCCGTTTTTGCTCTCTTCCTCCTCGGCATACTACCCAGATAGATTCAAAGAGAGATCGAGAATGTCGCAATGCGGTGGATCATGGAGTCACTCTTATGATGTTATAAAATTCATATCAAGAATGAATCCATCTATCAAGGAATGCACCTCGATTATCGTCTTTCTACATCACCTTGCAATCATGTTTCATTAATCATGTCGGGGCCATGATGAACATGACAAGTCTGTAGCACAAAACTGCAGGTTCCAACAGGCTAGCAATGTCGATATCATCCTCTGTCACCAAGACACATGGTAGACTCATTATGCGATGTGGAGATCATATATGACCTTCCTCCAAAATCAGATTGTTCCATGGCACAGCTCAGCTACACGCAATCGTCCTATTTTTTTGCTTTCCCAAGGTTTTGACAAGTCGCTGGATTGCAAAGGTGAAAAAAGTCACCATCCTCCAAGGGAACACAACAATCTGTAGACGCTTTCTCCGCCTTGTCACTGTTGGAAAATTAATCCCAACCACCACGTTAAACACTCTGACAGCAACTATACTTGTCAGAAGTATTTTGCAGGTTGCGATTTTGTTTTGCAGGGGGAAGAACTGAAGCTCTAAGCAGAAGTGCATGGCTGACCATTCTGCAACACATCAGAGAGTTTAAGGCACTTAATGAATTTTCATAAATATGTATGGGCAAGCATTCACTCCACGACTATTGCCCACACTCCACAACACCTGCAAGTTCAGAAAACCATTTATTATGTAAAATCACCCATGTTGTGTATTAATGTTTTCTCTGTCATGAATTAATGGGTCAAATGTATGTTTTGTATAAATATGAATGTAAAATTCATTTTCAAGGTTGAGCGAGAAAGAGGATGAAAGTCTGTGAGGTAAAGAGAAAATCGTGGAGCGAATTTTGGTGGGTGTGTGAAAACAACAGTTACTGTGTTTTACTGTGTGTTACTCCACAACCTTGGTGAAGCATAAATCACAATAAAATCTTTCTTGTTTTACTTGGAGGAGTAGCCTCCAATTTATCATGGAAATGTATTTTCCTATGTTTTGAAATATAATCACAAGTATGTTATGTTGTGATGTGGGCTTAAACATTCACAAATAGATTTACCACAACCATTTTGTTTTTACACTGTTTTTCTGACGTGAGTTCTGTGCTTTAATTAAGCCTCTGTGTAGTTGTGATTTCTTTCCCGCAAGAGAAGATTTGCGTTACCGCAACCTTTGTTGAGCCAGACTCCTCTCCTCTGCCACTGTGAAATTTTATAACATGGTATCATAGCAGGTTTAATTTTGTTAGTGTAAAAACAAGTGTTTTTACTAGCAGTTAAAATTGTTTTGAGGGCATATTGTTTTTTAGCGTATTTACTAGTAGGTAGAAAGTTTTTCCTTTCACTTAGAAATGGCAACATCAAGCACAAGCTTGACTAATCCTCAAATACCTCAGTTTAATGGAAAAAAAAATATGATTATTGGGCTATTACAATGAAGGCCTTGTTTTCTTCTCAAGACATTTGGGATTTGGTGGAGAATGGTTTTCAAGAACCAACAAATACAGCAGCATAGAATGCCTTGTCTCAAGAAGAAAGAGATTTGTTAAGGGACAATAAGAAGAAGGATGCAAAATCCCTCTTCTACGTTTTTCAAGTAGTTCTTGAAAGTATTTTCCCAAGGGTTGCAGTAGTAACGAAGTCTAAGAAAGCATGGGAAACCCTCCAAACAACCTACCAAGGCATGGCAAAAGTTAAAACAGCAAAACTGCAAATGTTGAGAAAAGACTTCGAAACACTTTGTATGAAAAAGTCTGAGAACGTAGACTCATTTTTTACACACGTAATTGGATTAGTTACTCAAATTAGGTCTCATGGTGAGACACTAGAGGAAAGGAGAATATTTGAGAAATTTTTGAGAAGTTTGCCAGCAAGGTTTGATGCCATTTTGTGGCCATAGAAGAGACAAAGGATCTCTCACAGTTCTCAGTGGATGAGCTTCATGCATCACTGGTTTCTCATGAACATAAACTGAATAGAGAAACAAGCTCCTCATTGGAGCATGCCTTCAAGACACAAGTTTTATTTAGTCAAGGTCGAGGCAAAGGAAAATCATATGCTAGAGGAAGAGAAAGAAGCCCACACAAAGGCGGAAGAAGCAGCCCTTCAAGCTCAAGTGGAAGGGGCAGAAATCAAAATCCAAGTCAAGGCCCAAGCCAAAATCAAGCACAAGGTCAGAGGCATGATAAATCTCAAGTCTAATGTCATTACTTTAAGAAGTATGGTCATTATAAAAATGAATGTAGAAAGAAGAAATATGACATTAGTAACAAACCAAGTGTAAATTTCACAAAAGAAAATCAAAACCATGATAGCATGTTTTTAGCTTGTAATGTAGCACAAGAAAACAAAGTGATATATGGTATTTATATTCAGGGTGTAGTAACCACATGTTAGGGAACATAGAAATGCTTTCCAATCTAGATGAAAGTGTGAAATCTGAAGTGACATTAGGGATTGATAGCAAAGTCTATGTCATGGGCAAAGGAAGAGTTAATATCCTAACGAAGAAGGCGGAGAAGAAGTACATCTCAGATGTTTACTTTGTCCCTAGTTTGAATCATAACCTCATAAGCATTGGGCAGCTCATGCAAAAGGGTTACAATGTCTTTTTCAAAAATGATGTGTGCACAATTTTGGATAGGCATCCAAGTAGACAGCTAATTGCAAAGGTTCGAATGACAAACAATATAATGTTTCCCCTAAAAATAAGATCATATTTGAAGGAAGAAGGTGCACAAGCACAACTATCAATGAACTCAAAAGAGGATGAAAGAAAAGTTGCAGCTATTACACAAGTAAACTTTCAAGCAGAGGTCAAAGATGAAAATTGGTTATGGCATTTGAGATTTGGACATCTCAACTTTGGAGATTTGAATTTGTTGCATAGGAAAGGCATGGTGAAGGGATTGCCACTCATAGAAAAACCGGACAGCCTATGTGAAGGATGCATTCTGGGCAAGCAACATAGAGATACATTTTCAGTAGGAAATTCAATAACGGCAAAAGCACCTTTGGAGATTGTCCACTCATGTTTATGTGGGCCAATGCAGACACCATCAATTGGTGGCAGCCACTATTTATTGGCCTTCATAGATGACTACACAAGGAAGACATGGGTCTATCTCCTAAAACAAAAAAGTGAAATGTTTGAGCGCTTTCACCAATACAAAGCTCTTGATGAGAAGCAGAGTGGACATTACATCAAAGTCCTTAGGACTGACATAGGTGGCGAATACATCTCAAATGAATTCCTTCGATTTTGTAGGGAGCATGGAATTCACAAGCAATTTACAACAAGGTGTACACCTCAACAAAATGGTGTTGCGAAAAGGAAGAATGGGACCATTATGGAAATGGAAAAGAGTATGTTGAAGGCAAAGCATGTGCCAAATGATTATTGGGCTAAAGTTGTCGCTTGTGCAACGTATATCATGAATAGATGTCCAACCAAATGCGTCCAAAACATGGTTCCTGAAGCAGCGTCGAGTGGAAGAAAGCATAGTGTCACTCACATGAGAGTCTTTGGATGTGTGGCATATGCACATGTCTCGGATGAGCTTAGGAAGAAGTTGGACAGCAAGGGGGAGAAATGTATATTTGTTTGATATAGTGATAAATCGAAAGCATACAAGCTCTACAATTTATCCATCAAGAAGGTCATAATCAGCATAGATGTGCAGTTAATAGAAGTGGAAGCATGGGATGGAAGTTTAGAGAAAACAATCAATGTCAAAGCATGTATACCATATGAGGACAAAGAGGAATTGACAACAACGAGCAATTCCTCAATAGTGACTCCCTCTACTCCTATTCAATTGCAACAAAGCTGGGAATAATAACACTGTCAAAAAATAATAGGACATCGTCGCACAATCAAGCAAGTGCTTCTCCAAGAACGTCGCAAAGCACAACACCAAGTGACATGTCAAGCCCATCTTCAGCAAGCATAAGAAGACCAAAATTCAGAAATTTAAATGAAATTTATGAGCAAGATGAAGTTGATAGTAGTGTTGGTCTGAATTCCTTATTTGCATTGTTTTGTCATGTAAATGACCCAATCCACTTTGAGAATGCAGTCAAAGAAGAAAAATGGGTTGCGGAAATGGAGGAAGAAATAGAAGCAATAGAAAAGAACAACACATGGGAGTTAGTGAACCTTCCACAAGGAAAAGAAATCATATTGGAGTGAATGGGTCTATAGACCAAGAGCAATGTCGACGGGAAGATTGAAAGGCATAAAACGAGGCTAATTGTCAAAGGATACAAGCAACGACATGGAAGAGATTATGCGAAGATATTCCCGCTAGTCGTGCGTACAGTTGTGGCAATTGTCGCGCAACATAAATGGGAAGTGTATCAAATGGACGTAAAATCAACGTTCTTGAATGGAGCGCTGAAAGAAGAAGTGTATGTTGTGCAACCACCTAGTTATGAGGCAGAAAGCCAAGAAGACAAAGTGTATCAGTTGAGGAAAGCTCTTTATGGGTTGAAGTAAGCACCGCGTGCATGGTATAGCAGAATAGATGCTTACTTGTTGGACAATGGTTTCGACAAATGTGATGGTGAGCCTACTCTCTACATCAAAAAGAGTGATGGAAAGATTCTTATTGTTGTTTTATATGTAGATGATTTGATTTTTATAGTTAGTGATGATTTCCTCATCACTGATTTCAAAGAATTCATGAAGAGTGAATTTGAAATGATAGATTTGGAGTTGTTAAGGTAATTTTGGGCATAGAAGTGAAGCACGCATAGAATGAATTTTTTATTTCTCAAGCAAAGTATGTAGCATACGTTTTGGAGAGCTTTAAAATGCAGAACAACAAGCTCGCACCAACTCCAATTGTCATGGGGATGAAGTTGAACAAAGAAGATTGCATCAGTAATGTCAATCTGACATTATACAAAAGTATGATAGGCAGCTTGATGTATTTGAAATGCTAAATATCATTTTATTAGAGAATTAATTAACAATGGTGAAATTGTGTTGCAACACTGCAGGTCACAAGAACAATTTGTTGATATTTTCACAAAGCCATTGGCACGTGAAAGTTTTGTTTATCTCAGAGACTATTTGGGAATTGTCAATGGCCACAGTTGTGATTAAGGGGGAGTTTTGGAAAATTAATCCCAACCACCACGTTAAACACTCTGATAGTAATCAAACTTGTCAGAAGTATTTTGCAGGTTGTGATTTTGTTTGCAGGCGGAAGGACTGAAGGTCTGAGCAGAAGTACATTGTTGACCATTCCACAAGACATCAGAGATTTTAAGGCACTTAATGAATTTTGGTAAATATGTATGGGCAAACACTCACTCTGCGACTGTTGCACACTCCACAAACACCTGCAAGTTTAGAAAACCATTTATTATGTAAAATCGCCCATGTTGTGTATTAATGTTTTCTTTGTCATGAATTAATGAGTCAAATGTATGTTTTGTATAATTATGAATGTAAAATTCATCTGCAAGTTTGAGTGAGAGAGAGGGTGAAAGTCTGAGAGGTAAAGAGAAAATCGTGGAGCGAATTTTGGTCGGCGTTTGAAAACAAAAGTTATTGTGTTTTACTGTGTGTTACTCTGCAACCATGTTGAAGCATAAATCACAGTAAAATCTTTCTAGTTTTACTTGAGCAGCAGCCTCCAATTTATCATGTGAATGTATTTTTCCTATGTTTTGAAATATAATCAAAAGTATGTTATGTTGTGATGTGGTCTTAAACTTTCACAAGTAGATCTACAACAACCATTTTGTTGTTACTCTGTTTTTCTGCCATGAGTTTTGTGTTTTAATTAGGCCTTTCTGTAGTTGTGATTTCTTTGCCACAACAGAAGATTTGCCTTGCCGCAACCGTTTTTGAGCCAGACTCCTCTCCTCTTGCCCTGTGAAATTTTCTCCTCTCCTCGGGCCTTGTGAAATTTTCTAACAGTCACAATTGGAGAGATACTAGCACAATCAATCTGTAGAACATAGGTAAACACATCCTCTCTTTAACGTGGATTACCTCTCCACAATAATGTGGCTCACACAACCCAGTCACTCTTCGCCAGACGATCTCGCAAGCAATTTCAAGCATTAGCACTCACCATTCAACCTACTCTCTCCACTCACCATCACGCATTTCACCAAGTGATCGCCACAACAGTTACTTAACATTTTGGTAGCATTGTCACCCTACACAGAAACATAAAATAAAACACTCATCTTGCAAGTAGAATGTATGCCCAACTCACAACAACAAACACTGCACCACCACTCAAACAATATGTAGTTCAATGTTGGCTCTTTGATTTGTCTACAAAACTTTTAAGGCTTGGCCCAACAATACAATAGATCTACAACCCTTAGCAGATTTCGATGTTGCTGGCAGTCACAGTCGCACGACTTCAAATGTGCTCGACAACCTCTCCCAATAGTGATATCTGCAACATGCTTCTTGCAAGAGCTCCATGACACAACTCAATTGAATTCCTCTTCAATCAGCTCCACAAGAACTTTAATAATCCAATGGACAAACAAAAAATTAAAGCAACACAAATATACGCTTTTATTTCCCTCTGCCTCGGAGGGCCAAGGCCCCATAGAGGCTCTAATACCAGTTTATATTTTCATAAAATTACTCCAAAATTGTATTGACATGAAAATAATAATACAATATAAATACGTCAAGTTATGTCTCGAGATAACTAGTCTATCTTGGACATACAATTTCTTGGTTGAATGAATATTTCAATCACACACCAATCTAGGAAGCTAACTAGTTGGAGAGAATCCCTCAACCAATTAGACCTCAACAAACTCCCAAATATTAAGAACATACTCATTGTAGAATTAAAAAACAACAAAAACAAATAAGAATTATATTTTCAAGTATATAGAAATAGACCTTGAGAAATATATTTATTGATACACAAATACTGCGTCGCGAATACATATTGATGTGCATGTCAAATGATATAAATGTGTCTGTTGAATACATTGTGTTTTTTTCATCATACCCACAACCAACGAGAATGTAGTAATTTATTTAATAAAAAACAACAACTACAACCAAATTCCAGATTAAAAAGGACAAGAAACAGAGGAAATTATCAGGGGCAGAAATATTTCCAACAAAGGATACGTGTGTCTGAGACCCACGCCAATAACCATGTATGTTGGGGAAAATTGTGAAACAAGAAGAGCATAAAAAGCATCCATATTGTAGTTTTTGATAACGAGTATAAAGAACAAAATGATTTAGACCAATAAAGGAATACTCAAATTACCAGGGGCAGAAATATTTCTAGCAAAAGCATACATATGTTTGAAACCTAAACCAAGACCCTTGTATGCTAGGGAAATTGTGAAACAAGGGGCGTAGAGACTAAATTTACACTTTTCAAACCCATAATGTAGTTTCTAACAACATTCAAAGAAAAAAATGAGTCAAACTTCAAAAAGCTGACCAAAAGTTGCAGAGGGCACAAACAACAACAGTAGGAAAAACATCTTTTTGATATTCTTTTATTTGTGAAAATTACATAATGAAATTATAACCAAGAATATATGCCAAATAGAGTAACAATGTCCACTTATAATATTTACAAAATTTTCATTATAAAAATAGAGATTTTCCCGATTAGCCACAATCAGAGTCAAAATAATTAGCTTTCCCTCAATGTATTGTAAAAGAGAAACAGCGATGACAACAACATCTTAATGCTAAAGCATAGAAGTAATTGCCTTCAATATACACAAATGGATTTCAAGATTGAAGGGGCAATAAAGTAGGCTAAGAGTAGGTTTTTTAATAATAAAGTAAAATCAAATTTGATAATTTTGATAAACCAAAAAAAATTTCTTATATTTCCATGAAATAAGAAGGCAAAGTATAATAATATATTATTTATAAAACTTCAAAATCATAAATTATTCCAAAAAGACCTGTATGACATAAACTAGGTTTTTCATGTGATTGTTGGGGGCACAGAATTAGTGTAGCCTATACAATTCAGTTTCAAAAGTTGACAAGCCGTCCAGCTTAATCTTTTTGTTGTGTTTTTTGAATTTATTTATAATTTAAAAGGAAAAAAATCTAATTTTTCTACCTCACGCATTGCAAATATTGATTTTATTAAAAAAAAAAAACAAACTTACTTTATAAGAAGGATGTCCAGTTTATCTTTACACCCTCTTTCATTTTAATGGAAATCAAGTCCTATGTAGTCTAATTCCCAAAACCCAACTCCGCACCTAACCAACTGCAAATGAGTTTTACACATATAGTTTATCCTTCGAGCATATTTGATTTATGGATGTCAAGGCAAAAATGCCACATTATTTGTTAGATTTATGTGATTTAAGGGATTTTAAGGCAAAAAAAAAAAAATGCCACATATTATTTGTTAGATTTTTTTGAGGTTTTTTTCACTTTTTCTTATCAAAAATTCCGAGAAATTATTTTTAGGGATTTGTTGGAATATTTTTAGAGATTGAGTTGTTAACTCTTCACAGTTCTAATTTCTCTATTGTTTTTCAAAATGTTCAATTCTTATATAAAATAAAAATGAAAACTTGACTAAAAAAATAAATAAATAAATCTTATAATCAACTAATTACAAATTATAATAAACATAGTCGGTGTAAAACTCCGACATAAATATTCAAATATATTCACAGATTTTGAAAGAAAATATTTCACCATTTCAATAATAATAATAAAATTGTATATAGTTTTTCATTTTCCACTCTTTTAATCCTACAAAGTTCTACATTTACAACTTATAATAGACATAGTCAGTGTAAAACTCCCGCATAAATATTATACTCACAAATTTTGAATGAAAATATTTCACCATTTCAATAATAATAAAAAATTATTGCTAAAATTGTATATAGTTTTTCATTTTCCACTCTGTTAATCCTAGAAAGTTCTACCTTTATATACTTCCTTGATTTTACTATTTTATTTTATAAATAATGGTGTGTTATAAAAAAAATTAGCCTAATGCTTTTGAAAAGAGAAAATAAATGCAAATTATGTATTAACTCGCTGCCTACTTCGTATAAAGGAGGAACTTTCTCATACGTTATTCTTGTCCTCTGACCTCTACATGTCATCAGGTAAATTCTTAAATTGCAAGGCAAGCCAACACCACCTTGTAAAGATTAAGACATATACGGACTCTTGAACAATTTACGCTGTGTGATGAAAGAAATGTCCTATAAAACCGCAAAAGTACCCTTACCCGAGTAGATAGAAGAGGTGAGGAAACTCCTCCGCTATTCTCTTTGTAATATGGATAACAAACTCGCTGTTCTCTTCGTGATATGGAGTATACTAGCTTGTTGTGGTGGATGCTCGGATATGGATAATAAACTCGTCGTTTTCTTAGTAGATATGGACACTGGCCTGCTGTTGTGGATGCTGGAGAAGCAGATTCCCCACCTCTGCTTTGGCGGCAGGAGAGTTTCGCTTTACTAAAACCATAAGATCTTAGTATATCGACTTGCAAGTAATTGAATATACTCTTAGTGTTATAATAGCAACTACAAAGATTGATTTTCAATCTCCCATAAATTAAAACTGGCAATTACTATTCACCATATATTCACCATATAATTAAAAAAAACAAACTCGCTGTTACACTAAATGGCATTCAACAGAGAGAAAGCTCTTCTTCCTTATATTCATTCCGTGAAAAGGAAGCTGTTAATTTACAGAAACAGACATAAATATTAGAATCCTCGAAAGGAAATGAATTTATGCTATTATATAATAATATCTAATTTGAAAGTATCCTTGACGAGAATGAAATGAATTTATACTATTATATAATAATAACAATATCTAATTTGAAAAAAAAGGAAGATTGGCGGAAAGCAAAGCCAAGTGAATATAATAACGTGTAATTTCTTAAAAGGTGAATGATATGCCCAGAGCAGAGCTATGAAAACATAAAAATATTTCATTTTAAAATGGAAAGTTTTTAAAGGTAACAGGGAAAATTATGCATATATACTGGCAGTTAGTTTTTGAGATAATCTGTTTATCGAGGGATTTGGAGTTTGTCAAGAAATTGGAAACATTTATTTTGAAGCTTCACAGAAAAAAGACTGAATACATCAAACAGATGAAGAAACAATCTGTCCCATAAGCAATCTTTAGCCTCATAGACTCGTAAACGTTAAAATAATTTCTTCCTCTGAATAAATAAAGTACCTTACTTAAAGAATCGTGTACACTCATCTTCACCTCCAAGCCCTCCCTGGCATCTAAAACCTGCACACCAACCCCACACTACCTCGGAAAGATTAAGAAAGAAATGTAGTCTGAGGCTGAAAACCCCTAAAACCGTTAATGAAGCGATTCAGTTAACATTAATTTTGCGGACAAAAATGGCAATATGTACAGCTGCTTGCATAGAGACACCCCACACTACCTCGGAAAGATTAAGAAAGAAATGTAGTCTTAGGCTGAGAAACCCTAAAACCGTTAATGAAGCAATTCAGTTAACACTAATTTAGCGGACAAAAATGGCAATATGTATAGCTGCTTGCATAGAGACGAAGGTCGAAAATAGGAACTTCACTTCATTTCCCTTCTTTCCCAGACAAGGAGATGATGAGCTCACCTCGCTGCAATTTTTCAAAAGGTAATAAATAAATAAGATAGCTAAATGTAAGAATAGCATTTGATTTCATAATGCACGCTTTTGTGGTTCATAATAATAACATTTAATTTATTAAAAAGAAAGTTAGAGACTAAGAACAAAAAGCAGAGTCTAAGACCAATCATGCTAACCAGTGTACAGAGTGGAAACAGCAGGCCATGCCTTCAACGTTTCAATGCGATGGGTTGAGCACTATCTCACTATTGCGATTGTTGTAAGGCTGCAAAACTAGCAACCTAATCGTCGTTAACTTGTGCACCCAGAGGCCACGAACCAGTCGTCACCTTCGCCCCATCCCTGTAGTTGCAGCCCCCTTCCTCCCTCGCACGCAATGTTATATTACTAATTGCCCACTGGTGTGATAACGTCTAATATAGAAAAAGAGAGAAACGCAAGCTACCAAGATCAATGAGCTGAGTCGAATGAATGTAATAATAAACAATTCACTCATTGTCGACTGAAACCCGAGCAGAGCCGAACCGAAAAAACAATTATGATATACCTAGTTGTTTCATTCTGAGTTATCGGCTCTACTTTTTAGTTCATACTCGGCATATATAAATCCAGGTAAACCTCCAACGATAACACATACCCTACGATTTCTGGAATACAACACATATCAGACATATCATAGCAAACAGAGAGAGATACAACCACAATTATTCACAGAACAATACTCGGGAAACAGTTTCATACAGGCACACGAACACACAGCGAACAGAACAAAGGATAGGGAGGAGGAGAAGAGACAGAAACACAACCACAATTATTCACAGAACAATACTCGGAAAACATTTTCATACAGGCACACGAAAACACAGCGAACAGAACAAAGGATAGGGAGGAGTGATTATGTTCATTCATGATGATTCTAATGATTAGTTTGAATAAGTCTATCGTGTAGCTTAATTGTTAATGTTTAATTGCTAATAATTGTGTTATGAAATATTATGTGAAGTATGAAATTGGTACCGCTTAATTGAAAAAATATTCCAGTATAAAACTTACATTAATTACGTCTATTTTTTAAAAATAATAAAAATCACAAATTAGCCGTTAAAAAAACAAAACTCAAGACAAATAAGATATGAATTCATGAATGATCGAAAAAAATAAAAAATGAGCCCTAGGGCTCATTATTCAAAACAGAATCCTCTTGTTGCAGAAAAAGAAATAAAAATAAATAATCCCTCCACCTCTATCAATCTTTGGTGGCTTCCTTTTTCCTTTTTGCCTTTCGTATGGTGGTTTAATTAATTGCATCCTAGAACTGCAATGTTAAAAATAATTGATAAATCAAACTCCCTCTGGAGGTTTCGACACCTCAACCACTAAACCACTAGGTGTTTTTCTCTCTCTTTATCTTGCTGTTTATCCTCCAGATTTGTTGAAGCTGTACTTTATACTTCTCTAATTCAGTCTTGATGATAAATTTCACCAGTGCTCTTCCCTACGCATGAAATTCATAAATCCTCATACTGATTATTGGCCAGATACGATATTGAGATATTTTTGTGGAAGAAGACCAGTTCATAAAATCCTTTCTGTTTTAGGGTTTTCTTTCTCTCCAATCCATGAAAGAATATATGATCTGATATTGAGATATTTTCGTGGAAGAAGACCAGTTATGATCTGATATTGAGATATTTTTGTGGAAGAAGACCAGTCTATAGAGTCATTTCTGTTTGGATATTTGGATATTGAGATATTTATTGATTTTTTTCTGTTTGGGTCTTATTTCTCTCATCAAAGAAAGAATGAGTCCTTCTTCTAGGGAACGTCATTTTTTCAATTAGTTTTTGGGTTGCCAAAGAAAGAATGGCCTTATTTCCGTGGAAGAAGACCAGTTTATAGAGTCATTTCTGTTTGGATATTGAGATATTTATATAATCTTTTCTGTTTTTGGGTCTTATTTCTCTCTCATCAAAGAAAGAATGAGTCTTTCCTTTAGGGAAGGTCATTCTTTCCATTAGTCTTTGGGTCTTCAAAGAAAGAATGACCTTATTTTTATGGAAGAAGGCCAGTTTATAAAGTCATTTTTGTTTGGATATTGAGATATTTATAGAATCTTTTCTGTTTTTGGGTCTTATTTCTCTCTCATCAAAGAAAGAATGAGTCCTTCTTTTATGGAAGGTCATTCTTCAAAGAAAGAATGAGTCCTTCCTTTAGGAAGGTCATTCTTTCAATTAGTCTTTGGGTTTTCAAAGAAATAATGATCTTCCTGGAGAAGATCACTAGTTCAATTAGTATTTGTGATCCTAAGCTATATCTATTACTAATAGGCTCGGTACAGCCATCAGAGTCAAAACAGTAAGTTGTTCAATAACTTCCAGACCATTCGGTTTCCTTTCACCCTCCCATCAACTGGATGTATGAATAAAACGTTGCATGAAATTTATAAATCACTCATACTAATTATTATTGTGATGTGCACATTTGGGTGCATTGGCTGCCCGCATGAAATAGCTGGGTCCAAATTAATGCCTCTATATCTGAGTATGAGAATATCTTTGTTGGAGTAGCAGCTTATCTTCGATGTAACAGACCCCAGGAACAACAAGAGCAGGAAAACATGCAAGCTGCTCATTTTCAGCAAAGAAGGATCAAAGACATATTTATCCTCATCCCGAGGATCCATTATCTGTATAGAAAGTTTTTCAGGGTAGTTTCCTCCTGCAATAGAATCATAAAAATCTTTGGTTGCATGACTGTGGCTTGCCCCATCTACAACAATAGGTTCATCTTCCGATAGACACTTAACTCAACGAGTAGGCCTCCAATGAAACTTCACGGAGGTTTGCCTCCCAACTTTATTAACCAGGGTAAAGGTGTGGACACCAAAACCATCCTCGATATCATCAAAAAGAAAATGAAACATGTGAGAATTCTCCAAATCTAAAATCTTCCAGTCTTCTTGAATGTGGTTATCGGGATTTGGTCTTAATACATGAACCAATATGAAAAATCCATACCATTTTATTCTGCCAAGTGTATGATGGTTTAACACATTTAGACCCCACACTATGGGAAAAGGCTTTTAATGTTTTGGTGTTTGTGTTGTGATAACTAAACAGAAAGCACAAAAAATTATACCCATTGCCATCTGCAGTCAACATTAATTTCTTCACATCTTAAACATGAACGGCAACATAATATCGGAAAGCCTTTGATCATATGACAGCATTCAACAACCAATAAACGCGGACGAATGTCATCCGGTAGTGACTTTTTTCCCGCATTACTCAAAGAGGGATTTGAGATACCAAGCATGGTGCCGAAAAGTTACAACGCCATGAATTGTCCCCCACCTTCTAGTCTTCTTCTCGGCCTCCAACTTGTCTTCCATATCGAACTGAGTGTTAATATACAAATTTTCTGATAGATGTTTAATTCAAAGGAGCACAGATGCGTGCATTGTGGATTGGTATGACAAGGCTCTCGACATTTGGTTTAGCAGTTGACAACTAGTTCAGCAAGTGTCAAGAAATTTATCATACTGCTGGTTTCCGGGGGACCCCTGATTGTTGTTACAGGCTGTCAGGGAGCGACTTGCACCCAATCTCCAAATGCCACGTAACTTCTACTAACACTGGCAGTTTTGTATTTCGAAGCCCCTCTATTAATTATCGAGCATGTTCAGGGACCGGGATAACTAGAGGCCGTTGATTTATTCAGCGCATGGCCCCTGGAGATGTCCATTTATGTTAGAAATAATCACGACAATGCAGTTACCTTCTAGATTGTGGGTGACAATATGCAGAAAGTCGGCAGGAGTTAGTGAATTAAGGTAAGAAATTAATAATAGTCAGCAGAATATTCAATGGCTCGATCTATGTATAAATTGCAGTGTATGGAATACAATCGATAAGCTCTGTATGAGTTGTTATTCTCTGATATGGTATCAGAGCTCGAGTTTTGAGAGTTGAGGGCCGTAAGGCATTGGCCTGAGGAGCATTGGTGTGCTGCCTGCAAAAGTCAGTTTTTGCAAGACAGCGTAGAGCAGCGTGATGCCTGTGGAGATCTGAGTGAAGTACGAGACTGTGGGGAGATATGAGTATGGTAGAACCTGTGTGTGCATGGTAAAGCCTGTGCATGTGTGTATGAGCCTGTTCAATGTGGAGAAATAAGCCTATTTGTGTGTGAGTTCTATGTGTAGAATGCATTGATTCAAGAGCTGAAAAAGTGTAGAGACAGAAACACATTTTGAAGGTGAACATGTTGCTGGAAAGCGCGGAGGTGGGAGCCTTGGACCGTTGGCCAGGCCGAGCCTGGCAAAGTGTGGACGAGTCTGCTACGAATTCTGAGGTCGATTGCTGTTGGAAGAGGCGTGGAGGAGCAGAGGAGCTGCTTGGAGAAGTGGCCATAGTAGAGTGTGAGAAGCAACGAAGAATTTGAATTTTTTTTAGTGGCCACTATGATCTAAAAGGAAAGTATGTGACTGCTACTGTGATCTAAAGTGTTTATTTGGTGTGTTGCGAGGGGGAGATTTGGGCTCCAGTGTTTTCAGATTTGGCATTTTGGCATTGGTAGCTAAGGGTAAAAATCGGTGTTTCGAATTGTTAGGTATTTTTACTTCTGTTTGAGATGGATAAATACCAAAACCATAAAATATAAAACACAGAGCCTATGCTCTGTTTGCTTTGCTCCAAGATCTTTTACACAGAGAAGTCTTTTTAAAACAATTACACAGGACAGAGTATTTCACCACCATTTTCCATTCATTAAACATAAAACATTTACATATTCATCCTCTTTCACTCAGAGGGATTCACCAAAACATTTACTCTGCCTCCTATGAAATTTACACCACTGTGTGTAAATATTTCATTTACATTCACTGCTGTGTGAAAACAAAATTACAGGGAGTTACTGATTTACCTTTTCACCTGTGTGAAATAATTCATGGATTTGGAACTAAACAAGCCACTGGTTTTTCATTCACTTCTCCTTACTGATTTACCTTTTCACCTGTGTGAAACAATTCATGGATTTGGAACTAAACAAGCCACTGGTTTTTCATTCACTTCTCCTCCTGCACTGCTGTGCAAACTTTTCATTTTACATTACAAAGACAAAGAAAATCTTTTTACTTCTGCTGCATAAAAATCCATGGTTTTCATTCGATGCTGCGGAGCCCTGTTTCTCTTCACACCGTGTGCAAAAATCCTCGTGTGTAATAATAAATTACATCTATGGAGTCAACGCTCCTAAGTTAAAAAACATATGCCAAAAAAAATAATTAAAAAAACATTATAGTTTCCGCCCATACTCCATATTAAATTTATGCCCATGCCTGCCGTATGAAATCATAAAGACTTTTACCTAAGTTAATGACACCTTCAGTAAAAACATTAAATAAAACGTGCCGTAAAAGTAAAATTAAAGTTCGGGCAGGTTGAGT